>CM030043.1:14419399-14681052 GCA_017639485.1 Pluvialis apricaria
GAAAGCAAAGCTCAAGAACAGAAATTCACAATGATCATTGGGGAAAGAAAAGAAACATAGTGTTGTGGTTTGGCCTCAGCCGGCAGCAAAGAACCACGTGGCCGCTCGCCCAACCCCCCACAGCCGTGGGGGGGAAATGGGAAGAAAAAGGCAAAACTCGTGGGTTGAGATAAAGGCAGTTTAACAGAACAGCAAAGGGAAGAGAAAACAGGAACAATAACACGGATAAAGGAATATACAAACGCGATCAGGGCACCTCCGCGGACCCACACCATCGCAAACCCGTGCTGAGCAGCGACTTCCTGCCCCCCCCCCCCCCCCCCCCCCCCCCCCCCCCCCCCCCCCCCCCCCCCCCCCCCCCACCCCCCCCACCCTCCCTGTCAGCTCCCCCCTATAAGCCCACATGGTGTGGAATACCTGTGCCCTCTCCCATCCTTGGGGAAATTAACCCCATCCCTGCCGGAACCAGGACATTATCCACCCCTTATCTGCGCCATGCCCAGATCCTACAATTCCCATTCATCTACCACCACTTTCCCCTGTCTTGTATATACATATATATATATATGTACATCTATATACATACAGATTTAATTCCCGCAGTCTATGGGCGATCCCTCTAAAATGGCCACCGAGTTAATTTAGTCCATCACTGTGGGCCGCATCTGTGAAAGCAGTCTCTCAGGGCAGGCGAGATGGTGTGTGGTGCTGGACTGGTGCACGCTGCATTCGGAGCCTCGTGGCTGGTGTACCCGGTGTGGCACCCATGCCCCGCAGTTCGAAGGTTGAAGATGTTGATCTCCAGGAAGTTACTGGGCGCCAGCTGATGAGGTCAGTTCTTATTACCTCACCGCTGCACTTTACTCCATTTTATCAAAGTCCATCTGTCATTGGTTTGGGAGATTCTTACTGTAGTACCCTTGATAGCAGTTATAGTAATGATGACATGCAGTGACAGCGTTATTTAGCACATAACATCATAAGATTTGATTCATTGACTATTCTCACCCAGAATCAAATCCCCATGAGGTACACATCGGACCTCCCCATCCTCCCGCATCACCCACCAAGTGCACCCAGGTCCTTGTGCAAAAGCAATCCCACGGATGGGTTTGCCTTTGCCTGAGGCAGGGCTAACCCAGACTGTCTTCCCTAACATGCTCTTCATGTGCACTACGGGGACTTTATCCCCTTCTATTGTACGTGGAAGTTTTGACTGGGCAGGGCCAGCTCGATTGGCAGATCCCCTGGTGTTGACTAACCAGGTGGCTTTTACTAAATGCGTATCCCAGTGTTTGAAAGTCCCACCACCCATGGCTCTCAGTGTAGTCTTTAACAGTCCGTTGTATCGTTCTATCTTCCCTGAGGCCGGTGCGTGATAGGGGATGTGATATACCCACTCAATGCCATGCTCTTTGGCCCAGGTGTCTATGAGGGCTGTTTCGGAATGAGTCCCGTTGTCTGACTCAATCCTCTCTGGGGGTGCCATGTCGCCATAAGACTTGTTTTTCAAGGCCCAGGATAGTGTTCCAGGCAGTGGCATGGGGCACAGGGTATGTTTCCAGCCACCCGGTGGTTGCTTCCACCATTGTGAGCATATGGCGCTTGCCTTGGCGGGTTTGTGGGAGTGTAATATAATCAATCTGCCAGGCCTCCCCATATTTGTATTTTAGCCATCATCCTCCATACCAAAGAGGCTTTAACTGCTTGGCTTGCTTAATTGCAGCACATGTTTCACATTCGTGGATAACCTGTGCAATAGTGTCCATGGTCAAGTCCACCCCTCGGTCTCAAGCCCATCTATATGTCGCATCTCTTCCCTGATAGCCTGAGGCATCATGAGCCCACCGAGCTATGAATAATTCACCCTTATGTTGCCAGTCCAGATCCACCTGAGTCACTTCAATCTTAGCGGCCTGATCTACCTGCTGGTTGTTTTGATGTTCCTCAGTGGCGCGACTCCTGGCTACGTGGGCATCTACATGACGTACTTTCACAACCAGATTCTCTATCCGGGCAGCAATATCTTGCCACAGTTCAGCCGCCCAGATGGGTTCACCTCTGCGCTGCCAGTTGCTCTGTTTCCACTGCTGTAACCACCTCCACAGAGCATTTGCCACCATCCATGAATCAGTATAGAGGTAAAGTACTGGCCATTTCTCTCGTTCAGCAATGTCTAAAGCTAGCTGGATGGCTTTCACCTCTGCAAACTGGCTCGATTCCCCTTGTCCTTCAGTGGCTTCTGCAACTCGTCGTGTAGGACTCCACACAGCAGCCCTTCCACTTACGATGCTTTCCCACAATCGGCAGGACCCCATCAGTGAACAGGGCATGTTTCCTCTCATTTTCTGGTAGTTTATTATACGGTGGGGCCTCTTCCGCGCGCATCACCTCCTCCTCTGGTGATATTCCAAAATCTTTGCCTTCTGGCCAGTCCATGATCACTTCAAGTATTCCTGGGCGATTGGGGTTTCCCATTCGAGTTCGCTGTGTGATCAGTGCAATCCACTTACTCCACGTGGCATCAGTTGCATGGTGTGTGGCAGGGACCCTTTCTTTGAACATCCAGCCCAGCACTGGCAGTCGAGGTGCCAAGAGGAGCTGTGCTTCAGTACCAACCACTTCCGAAGCAGCTCAAACCCCCTCGTATGCTGCCAATATCTCTTTTTCAGTTGGAGTATAGTGGGCTTCAGATCCTCTGTATCCCCGACTCCAAAACCCCAGGGGTCGACCTCAAGTCTCCCCTGGTGCTTTCTGCCAGAGGCTCCAGGTAGGGCCATTCTCCCCGGCTGCGGTGTAGAGCACATTTTTAACATCTTGTCCCGCCCGGACTGGCCCCAGGGCTACTGCATGAACTATTTCCTGCTTAATTTGTTCGAAGGCTTGTCGTTGCTCAGGGCCCCATTTAAAGTCATTCTTTTTCCGGGTCACTTGATATAGAGGGCTCACAATCAGACTGTAATCTGGAATATGCATCCTCCAAAACCCCACAACACCTAAGAAAGCTTGCGTTTCCTTTTTACTGGTTGGTGGAGACATAGCTGCTATTTTGTTGATAACATCCATTGGGATCTGACGGCATCCATCTCGCCATTTTATTCCTAAAAACTGGATCTCCTGTGCGGGTCCCTTGACCTTACTTCGTTTTATGGCAAAACCAGCTTTCAGAAGAATTTCAACTATTCTATTCCCTTTCTCAAAAACTTCTTCCGCTGTGTTGCCCCATACAATGATGTCGTCAATGTACTGCAGATGTTCCGGAGCTTCACCCTGTTCTAGTGTGGTCTGGATTAGTCCATGGCAAATGGTGGGGCTGTGTTTCCATCCCTAGGGCAGTCGATTCCAGGTGTACTGGATGCCCCTCCAAGTGAAAGCAAACTGTGGTCTGCACTCTGCTGCCAAAGGGATTGAGAAGAATGCATTGGCGATATCAACTGTTGCATACCACTTGGCTGCCTTTGACTCCAGTTCGTATTGAAGTTCTAGCATGTCCGGCACGGCAGTGCTCAGCGGTGGCGTGACTTCGTTCAGGCCACGATAGTCCACTGTTAGCCTCCACTCTCCACTAGATTTTCGCACTGACCATATGGGACTATTAAAGGGTGAGTGGGTCTTGCTGATCACTCCTTGAGTCTCCAGTTGACGAATCAGCTTCTGGATGGGAATCAGAGAATCTCGGTTAGTGCAATATTGCCACCGATGCACTGTCATGGTAGCAATCGGCACCTGTTGTTCTTTGACCCTCAACAAACCTACCACAGAAGGGTCCTCCGAGAGACCAGGCAATGTAGACAGCTGTTTAATTTCCTCCGTCTCCAAGGCAGCTATGCCAAAAGCCCACCGGTATCCTTTTGGATCCTTGAAGTACCCTCTCCTAAGATTGTCTATGCCAAGGATGCATGGAGCCTCTGGGCCAGTCACAATGGGATGCTTTTGCCACTCATTTCCAGTTAGGCTCACTTCAGCTTCCAATACAGTCAACTCTTGGGATCCCCCTGTCGCTCCAGAAATACAAATGGGTTCTGCCCCTCTGTAACTTGACGGTATTAAGGTACATTGAGCTCCAGTGTCCACTAGAGCCCTATACTCCTGTGGCTCTGATGTGCCAGGCCATCGAATCCACACGTTCCAATAAACCCGGTTGTCCCTTTCCCCCACCTGGCTGGAGGCAGGGCCCCTCTAATCCTGATCATAGTATCCATTACTCAGCTGTTGCACAAATGACTTGGAAGTCCCTTCAAGAGGATCAGAGGTAAGATCAGGCCTTCTACTCTGTTTGGGGACCTGCCTGCTGGAAACGGGAGCAGCACTTTTCCTAGAGGGATCCCCCTTTGTGATTGTTCTTCCTTGCAACTCGTGTACCCGTGCCCGTAGGGTTGAGGTAGGTTGTCCATCCCACCTCCTCATGTCCTCTCCATGGTCATGCAAGTAAAACCACAGGGTGCCTCGTGGTGTGTACCCTCTATACTCTCCCTCTTGAGTAGGAAAACACCTGCTCCTAATAGCTGAGATGCTGGCCTGTACAGGTAGGGAGTAGGATATATTCTCTTCGAGTTGCTGAACTTTCTGGGACAGTTTCTCCACAGCTGAGACGAGGGGGGAAGAGAGACTTTCTTCATATTGCCGGAGTCGGCCAGCCACCTCATCCGCCGTTGGTCCCTCTTCACCTTTCCATTCCATCACTGCCAAGGAGTTGGCATACAATGATGGTGCACTCCGTACAAACCTCTGCCATATGGGCCTTGTGCATTGGACTTCATCAGGGTCTGTGGGTAACTGCGTGTTATCTGGGTCGAAGTAAACCATCTCCCGCACAGCTAATTCCCTGAGGTACTGGATACCTTTTTCCATGGTGGTCCACTTGCTTGGACGGCATACAACATCTTCACTGAAGGGGTACCTTTCCATCACACCTGACAGGAGTCGCCTCCAGAGGCTGAGGGCTTGTGTCTTCTTCCCAATCGCCTTGTCAATGCCCCCTTCCCTAGACAGGGATCCCAGCTGCCTGGCTTCCCTGCCCTCTAATTCCAAGCTACTGGCCCCGTTATCCCAGCATCGGAGCAGCCAGGTGACAATGTGCTCGCCCGGAAGTCGGCTGAAATCCTTTCGCATATCTCTCAGCTCACTCAGGGATAGGGATCGGGTGATTATCTCTGGTTCCGTGTCTTCCTCCCGTTCTTTTGATGGCCCTGGTTCATCATCATCCCTAACTAAGCGAACTGATTTCTTGGTGTATTTCTTCTTCTGTACAGAAGCAACTGATACAGGCACGGGTTGGTCGTCTGGTTCAGCTGCAGTGTCTGCCACTGGGGGTTGAGTGGCCGCATTGCCCGTCACCAGGGTTTGAGTAGCCACATTGCCTGCCACCAGGGTTGGAGTAGCTGTATTTTCTGCCACTGGAGTTGGAATATCTGCAGTGTCTGCCGCAGGGGGTTGAGTAGCCACAGGGCCTGCCACCGGGGTGGGAGTAGCTGCACTGTCTGCCACAGGGGTTGGAATAGCTGCAGTGCCTACTGGTCTGGTTTCCTCCTCTTTCCCCTGAGGGTGCTGCATAACACTGAGCAGTGTTTGGTAGATACTGGCCAGGGCCCAGCACAGTGCAGTGAGTTGTGCCTCTCTGGAATAGCCACAGCATTTTCCTTTTAAAAATTCTACCACTTTATCAGGGTCCTGTAATTGTTCGGGGGTGAAGTCCCAAACCATTGGAGGCGAGAAGTTCTCTAGATACCTGCCCATATTCTCCCACATGCCATGCCATCCCTGACTATCCAGCCTCGGGGCAGATCTCTGGGTGGTAGTCTTAAACAGTTGTCTAACCCTGAACAAGACCTGAAACACATTCAGGAGACATAGCAATAGGACCAGACTGGTTTGAGCATCCTAAGGATATTCAAAATTCTCAAAAGCTGTCATACCTGGCCCGAAGGAGAAAAGGGAGGCGAAAGAGCTGGGGAAAGTATCCCCCCCTGTTTCCCCCATAGATCGGGTGTGATTATTAATAAATTCTGAGAGACAGCGACCAAGGTATGGGCAGGACAGCAATACTGCATAAACACCCGAACATAGCCACCTGAGCAGTGATGCTATCATATCATACGCTGATATTGCACAGGACAGCAAAATGATAATCCTGATCCCTCTCCCCAAGGTAACAAACATCATCACGGGGAGTACATAGAACATGTAAGAATTTACATAACACAGCCACTGAAACAAATGAAGGAACATTGTAACGGGCGACTATCTAACTAATATGAGAAATATATATAACAAACTCGTGTTAACAATCTCGGGTCGGATCTGTCGTTATCTCAACCCTCGGGCCCCACGTTGGGCGCCAAAAAGGACTGTCGTGGTTTGGCCTCAGCCAGCAAAAAAGAACCACGCGGCCGCTCGCCCAACCCCCCACAGCCGTGGGGGGAAATGGGAAGAAAAAGGCAAAACTCGTGGGTTGAGATAAAGGCAGTTTAACAGAACAGCAAAGGGAAGAGAAAACAGGAACAATAACACCGATAAAGGAATATATAAACGCGATTAGGGCACCGCCACTCACCTACCAGACCACACCGCCGCAACCCGTGCTGAGCAGCGACTTCCTGCCCCCTCCCCCCGGCAGCTCCCCCCTATAGCCCGGGCATGGCTCACATGGTGTGGAATACCTGTGCCCTCTCCCATCCTTAGGGAAATTAACTCCATCCCTGCCGGAACCAGGACACACAGAAAATGAGATTTTAAAAAAGAAAATACAGCATAAGAAAGGCATGGCATAACAAGGCTTACCATAAGGGAGCACCAGAATACATTATGTTTAGAAACTCTGAGCTTTTCTATGAAGGCTCATGTGATGAGAGACACCTTACAGAACAAGGTTTATGCTTCTGCATTCTACACTGGTTCTGCAAGAGGAGCTGCAACAGTTAAAGAACTTGCCTTCTGAGGCACTGCAGGTCAAGATCATGCTCACCTGGAGCCAAAGGCTTTGGGAGGGGAAGTTACAAATCAGGGATTCTGTACCTACATTTGGAACAGCTCTCAACCATCACCTGTATCCATACCAGCCTGGTCAAATATTTAAGTATATCAACCTCTCTATACATATGGAAGTGAAGGATACTGGAAGACTTTGAGAAAACCATTTCAGCTCCAAGTGTTACAAATAGATGATTATACCTATTAAAGCTAATGAATGCATTTTTAGCATTGTTTGAAATGAACATCAGCGTTCAACTCTTGATAAGTATTACTTGACTTAATCCCATTTGATTTTTAAAATGCTTATGTTTCTATTTACCATAAAGAGCAATATATATTACTCTACACAAAATAGGTAGTCACTATACATGTTACTGCAGCATCCTTTGCATATACAGGAAGCTGCATTCAAGGTGTTTCTACTTTTTAAACCAACTTAAAAATTAAATGTTTTATTTTTCCTCAAGAACATTTTGAAGAGAGAAATATAGCTAAAATGCAAAAAAACAACTCCATCACCAAAAGGAAACAGAAAAAATTCATTTTTTAACTCAAAAGAAAGCATGTATCTGCATAAGCTACCTGATAGGCTTAGAGGTGAATATTTTTCACTGAGTTTAACTACAGTGAACTGATTTTCCTATATATGTTTACCAATTGAGATGGCACTAAGCGTGCACACTATTCATACCAAAGAAAATAAATGAACTATCAAACAGCTATCATGAGATTCATTGGATTAATAAAATCATTGTTTCATATTATGACAAAAACTAACTCTATAAATTCTGTACATACCAGGAGTAAAAAAAAAAAATAATTTTTATAATAGAACCCTAAGTTCAGTTCTAATGCCTACCTCTTCACTGCTGAACAAAGAAAATGTTCCCCAAATACTTTCTTCATTGTATTTAGAAAAAATTACTTTTGTAGATACAAGTGTGTAAAAATATCACTTCCTTGAGTTTCTGTCAAGTTACTACCTAATACCCAACAAGAGTAAGACGGGGAACTCTCATAAGCAGCTCCTTAGCTTTTCATTTTACCTTGTGCTTGCAGCTGAGCCCTGCCTCATCTCTTTCATATCCAATGCAGAATCTACATCAGATACAGGAGAGTCAATCAGGCTTTCAATGAAAGTCCCCATTCCCCAAACAACTATCCTCTTTGATCCTCAGCACTTGGCAGGTGTGTTAATCTATGAATGCTGGATCCACATCTGCTTTTGTTGGCACAGATCCAAAGCAATACTCAGAGCACTAACCAAATAAATCAAAATAAAGTATGAATCCTCCATATTCTTTAGCATAGCACACAGAGATTTTTTTTTTAATACACTAGACAAAGGTAGCACTTTTAACCACACTGAGGGACAAATTTCTGTACAGTCTTACATTCTGCAATCAATCAATCAATGTTTTATATAGCTTAAAGCAGAGCATGGTAGATAAAGCATAAGTGAAAGTCTGTTTAACACAACACAAAATCTGGAGACAGTTGAGGAAGAGCAGGCAAGCAAAAGAGCCACATACAATTAAAATAAGCAAAAGTCATTTGTGCAATCTACATTCATAAATGTGAAACAGAGAATTTACATAAATGTAGGTTTCAAGACAGCACTACTGAATATTCCTCACATTAGTATTAACCTTGTTTGCTGTTGATAGTTAAAGGCACACTGAGGTTTCTCTTTAAATCATATCAATTATGTCTGTGTGGATTTTTTGGGGGCAACACAACTGACAGACAGATGCAGCATTTTACTTAGCCCAGAACAGAAAGATAGATGGTTCACCTACTTTCCAAAGAGGAGAAGGTTCTCATATAGTAAGTGACCAGTTCAGTAAGGACCACCAAGGTTGAGAGTTTTTCCCTCAACCACTTAGGATTCATTCATGATGAGTACAGTGGCAGTAGAGCCCTAGATCCAGGAGCCTGAACAGCAATTAAGAAAAAATCCAAGTGCAATTAGAGTGCCCTAGTAAGCCTAAGGCTGTCAAGGACAAGACCACCATCATCTTACTCTGAAAGATGTGATCTGGGGAACATAATGTTTGGAATCTTAGAAACGTGGCAAGACATACAATGAAGTCAGAGAGGTAGCATCCAATAGCATCTGAATATTGCTGTAAAAGCCACCAATGCCACTCTACTCATCAGGAACAGAATGAGGGGAAGGACACAAAGCAATTACAAGCTATACCCCTCAGCTTGGAAGCACAGTCCCTGCTTCAGAGAGTTTGCAGTCTATGAATACCTCTATCGTGGTATTTTGTATATGTAATCTCATTCTGTCTACGTACCAAACTGATCAGATGTCCTGCACATATGTTAGACACAATATTGAGCTGACATCAACATATACTGCCTCTCCCTTGGCCTGTTTATTTGGCCTTGGGGCCATGCTAATGCATACACATAGCTTCTGGTTACAGCTGGTTTCCATCCAGACAGCTCAGATTGTATGCCTGCACCTGCCTGCAAAATAGCAGGTAAAAAAATCTCTATATGAAAAGTTGTCTTAAGCAGACACTATCCTATCCAATACATATAATACTGGAGTGAATGAGTCTTCAAATATGTCTGCCTTCTCAAGACTTGCTCTGTTCAAGACTCTTATAAAAAAGTTTTATCTGAAGTTTTAAAAAGATTTTTTTTCCTCTCCTGTAGACATTTCAATTTTTTTTTCCATTCAAGTACATATTGGTCACTCACTTCCAGTCATCACCTCTTGCTGTTTATAATATAAATTAGATAAAAATTCCAATTAGAACAGAAAAGCACATTGCATAAGAAAGCTGTTTGAGGAATTAATAACTCCAGAACAGAAATACTCTTATTGAGAGGCAGTAACCTTCCCAGAAAGAACTAAATAATTAAATTGGTCTTATTTTATTTTTACTTAAGCTAATAATTTCCTTTTTGGTGTATCATTAATGCTAGACAAGAACACAGATCAGGAACTGTATAATATAAACAGAAAAGTTCTCTTAAAATATTCCTTAACTGCTGTAAAATGTGCTTTCAGAAACACAGTATTGCAGGGTGTATCAAACCAGAAGATGTAAATTGTAAAACACTTCAGGTTTAAATCCCTAAAATCTGATTTAACTATCTTACCTCCATCATGATCAATTACATTTAATGATGATACAATTTAAATGGTTTGTTTACTGAACCATTTCACTTAGAAAAGTTAAAATTTTCTTACATTCAACACATCACAGGGTTCTTTTAATCATCTACCTCACCGACTGGCAAAGACAGTACCATCATAGGAAAAATGTCAAGCATGAAGTGTTGGTGCCTGGAGCATGGGCTTCCTGCAGTGGAACTTTGTGTGTACATTTGTCAAACAAAACATGAGAAAGTTTTTTATTTCAAGACAAGAAAAACATTTCTTTATAGCATTTTGTGTACTCTGCTGTTCCTAAATTTAACTAGAGAACCCTGCATTTTTAGCATTAACAGGTACAGAAGCTAAATATTTCTACAGCCTTTTAAAAATGTCATACGTGCTTCAGAATAGGTTTTCATAATAAGACCTTGAATGCAAAATTTAACTTTTTCATAGATTTAATTATACAGTCCGCATTTACATAGCATCAGTGCTCTCGGAAAACTCCCACTAGCACTGAATAAAAGTAGTTTTGCCTGTTTAAGATAAAAATCTATTTTAAGACAGTTCTCATCACCCCCCTAAGCAGGCTTATAGTTAGAAAAAAATACCAAAATACAATACACATACTATGGAAAGTGCTTAAAAGAAGGATTGAAAGAATTTACTTTTGCCAAATTTCAACCTTACCAAAATTCATGGCTTATATGTTAGAAGAAAGCTTGGATTTTCTGAGGTTTGTGTCCCATTTAGCTGCAATAAAATTCAAGTTTGGGAATGATATATTTTTATTTTTAATTATTTATATTTCCCTGATAATCCTAAAGAAAGGTAGAAATTACCTTCAAGTTAACATTTTGTTCCTGTGTAGAGCTGACGTTTTATTTATTAAGTCCCAACTTATTAAAATCCCTAAAAATTCTCTTCTATTAAAAAGGGAGGAACCTCCTATGAAATCTCAAATTAAATTTTAGCACTTTTGTAAAATCCAGCTTTCCTGCTTCCCAACCAAAATGAAAGGTCTCAGCTGAGATACCAAGATGCCTTTCATACACATACTTGCTGGTTAATTTTACTGTTAGTCACTTTGTCTTAGTAATTATATATTTTATTTTCCATCAATAACAGCAACTACACAACATTATGTTTAAAAACCACCAACATGCTCACTGTCTGCCTAATGCTTACATCTTTTGCAAAACATCAGCCAAGATGGCCCGGTGACATTTGAGAACAAAATACTCTTGAAAACTCAGACAAACTAGATCAAAATATAAGATTAGAAAATGTACTGCAAGTGTAGTTACCAAAGTGCAAAAGCCCTGAAAAGCCTACCCTGTGCATTCAAAGCCCGTAACTTGCATTTATAATTGAACTGTGTTTGTACAAGAGCGAACAGTCACATCCCATGCCAGAGACAGAGAAGTTCAGTAAGACTGACTGACCACTGACAAAATGTGGCACCCAATGTAAAGGTGGCAGCGGTCTGGTTTGACTGCAAAGAAAAAAAGTGAAACCAAGGGCAGGGAAAGTTTATGCTGTGGCTAGGAGTCTAGTGAGACCAGAGTAGCAATGAAGCGGAAAGGCAAACTGGGAGCTGATATGGATAGGTTATAACTACTTTGCTGAGAATGGTATTAGGTCCCACTGAGGAACAGTGATGAGAAATGCAGCAAGTGAAAACCTGATGGAGGAGGAGACACTGAAGCATTGTAGAAGACCACAGGACAGAGCAGATGTGACAATAAGTTACGAGGCAGAGATGGAGCACTGAAAATTAGAATTCACTGAGCAAATGGACATGAGGAATATTTCAGTACATGGGGCAAATTTGAGGTTAGATAAGGAGCTCAGAAAAGCAGGGATAAAGCAAGTAACCTAGAGGGGATGAACTGGAACCACATTGGTGTTTAGGAGTGAAGAGGAATGTGGGCCAAAGAGGAAAGTGGAGATGAGGAAGAATCAAAATGGAAACAGACAGGAAGGGAAAATGGAAGAAAGGGGAAAAGACGGAAACAGAGACAAAGGAATTTGAGACAGGTTGAGTCCTTTTTTAACACCTAGGAAATTAGACTTCTCATTTGCCCTCTTTTCCTAACATAAAACTAATTCATATAGTTGTAAAATGAAGCATTCAAGAATTAAAGATTGCCTGTGCAACTGTATCTCAGCTTCCTGTCTGTAAGATGGGGATTAAAACACGCCCTTCCTCTTACAGAAGGGAAGATGACAAATTTGTGACCTTAAAGTCCTTTATTTACCATAGTGATGAACAAAACAGAAAAATATACAGACAAGCATATATTTTCTGAGAAGTGATCGATCAGTGTGCAGTAAGTCAGATCTCAAATCACACCCTGCACAGTAAGAGGAAAAAGTACTGTGCAGCTGCTTAGTGATTACTATCCAATCTATACATAAAAAGAGACACAGTTCTACAGAATAAAAAAAGGAGGATGTGATCACGTAATGCAAACATACGGACTGAATTAAACTTGCACAGGAATCCTCAGTTACTGTATCTTCTAATTTTTGACTATGCACCTTACTAAGGCCCTTTTTATAGGCTATTTTGCATGCAATAGACCCAACCTAGTACAGTAATTATTGTTGTTTACCCTTTCAAATATCTGTCCTAAATTTGGTCCAAAATCTAGAGATCCGGTGTTATGACAATAATAAAGACTGCAAGCTTATTTTGGTGTGCAAATTTAGTCAAATTTTGAGAGGAGTCACATAAGGCATTCACTCCACAAATGACTCTTCAACAAACAAAGGAAGACTTCAAACACCAAATAAATGCTTCTTACAGTATTTTGAGATATAATGTAGTAGCCTACATTTAACCATAGCACTTGTTTTGAAATTGCTGTTACTTCTAGCCAATTATGCACATCCTGGAGAAACTCTATGAACAGATCGCATTTTACAGCTGTACCTCTTTGGTGGGGGTCTTTATAAATGCTAAGAAACATATTTTATGCATTCAGTAACATAAAATTTTCCAAGTGGCAGAAAAAAACCTGATGAAGTTCAACAAAGGCAAGTGTAGGGTACTGCATCTGGGGAGGAATAACCCCATGCATCAGTACAGGTTGGGGGCTGACCTCCTGGAGAGCAGCTGTGTGGAAAGGGACCTGGGAGTCCTGGTGGACAACAGGATGACGATGAGTCAGCAATGTGCCCTGGTGGCCAAGAAGGCCAATGGCATCCTGGGGTGCATCAAGAAGAGTGTGGCCAGCAGGTCGAGGGAGGTCATCCTCCCCCTCTACTCTGCCCTGGTGAGACCCCATCTGGAGTACTGTGTCCAGTTCTGGGCTCCCCGGTTCAAGAAGGACAGGGAACTGCTGGAGAGGGTCCAGCAAAGGGCTACAAAGATGATTAGGGGACTGGAACATCTTTCTTATGAGGAAAGGCTCAGGGACTTGGGGCTTTTCAGTCTAGAAAAAAGAAGACTGAGGGGGGATCTTATCAATACTTATAAATACTTCATAGAATCATAGAATGGTTTAGGTTGGAAGGGACCTTGAAGATCATCGAGTTCCAACCCCCCTGCCATAGGCAGGGACACCTTCCACTAGACCAGGTTGCCCAAGGCCACGTCCAGCCTGGCCTTGAACACCTCCAGGGACGGGGCTTCAACAACATCTCTGGGCAACCTGTTCCAGTGCCTTACCACCCTTAAAGTGAAAAACTTCTTCCTAATGTTTAATCTAAACCTGCCCTCTTCCAGCTTAAAGCCATTCCCCCTCGTCCTATCACTACATGCCCTAGTAAAAAGTCCTTCCCCAGCTCTCCTGTAGGCCCCCTTTAGGTACTGGAAGGCTGCTATAAGGTCTCCCTGGAGCCTTCTCTTCTCCAGGCTGAACAGCCCCAACTCTCTCAGCCTCTCCTCATAGGAGAGGTGCTCCATCCCTCTGATCAATCTCGTGGCTCTCCTCTGGACACGCTCCAGCAGGTCCATGTCCTTCTTATGTTGGGGACTCCAGAGCTGAATGCAGGACTCCAGGTGGGGTCTCACGAGAGCGGAGTAGAGGGGCAGAATCACCTCCCTTGACCTGCTGGCCACACTTCTTTTGATGCAGCCCAGGATACGGTTGGCCTTCTGGGCTGCGATCGCACATTGCTTGCTCATGTCGAGCTTCTCGTCAATCAGCACACCCAGGTCCTTCTCCACAGGGCTGCTCTCCAGCCATTCCCCACCGAGCCTGTATTAGTGCTTGGGATTGCCCCGACCCAGATGTAGGACCTTGCACTTGGCCTTGTTGAACTGCATGAGGTTGGCTTGGGCCCACCTCTCCAGTCTGTCCAGGTCCCTCAGGATGGCAGCCCACCCCTCCAGCGTGTCTACCTCGCCACACAGCTTGGTATCATCAGCAAACTTGCTGAGGGTGCACTCTACCCCACTGTCCATGTCGCTAACAAAGATGTTGAACAGTACAGGTCCCAGTACCAACCCCTGAGGAACGCCACTCGTCACTGGTCTCCACTTGGACACCGAGCCGTTGACGGCAACTCTTTGAGTGCGACCGTCCAGCCAGTTCTTTATCCACCGAGTGGTCCATTTATCAAATCCATGTCTCTTCAATTTAGAGACCAGGATATTGTGTGGGACAGTGTCAAATGCCTTGCACAAGTCCAGGTAGATGACATCAGTAGATCTTCCCTTGTCCACTGCCGCTGTAACCCCTTCGTAGAAGGCCACCAAATTTGTCAGGCATGACTTGCCCTTGGTGAAGCCATGTTGGCTCTCGCCAATCACCTCCTTGTTTTCGGTGTGCCTCAGCAGAGTTTCCAGGAGGATCTGCTCCATGATCTTGCCAGGCACAGAGGTGAGACTGACTGGCCTGTAGTTCCCCGGGTCTTCCTTGTTTCCCTTTTTGAAAATAGGGGTTATGTTTCCCCTTTTCCAGTCGGCAGGAACTTCGCCAGACTGCCACGACTTCTCAAATATGATGGCTAGTGGCTTAGCGACTTGATCTGCCAGTTCCCTCAGGACCCGCGGATGTATCTCATCAGGTCCAATGGACTTGTGCACCTTCAGGATCCTCAGGTGGTCTCTCACATTATCTTCCTCTACAGTGGGCGGTGCTCCGTTTTCCCAATCCTCTCCTTTGCAATCTGTGTCTTGGGCAGTGCGGCTGCTGTCCTTGTCCATGAAGACTGAGGCAAAAAAGTCATTGAGTACCTCAGCTCTGTCGCTGTCCCGGGTAACCAGTTCTTGCGTTTCCTTCCGGAGAGGGCCTACATTTTCCCTAGTCTTTCTTTTCTCACTGACATACCTATAGAAGGATTTTTTGTTTGTCTTAATGTCCCTGGCCAGATTTAGTTCTATCTGGGCTTTAGCTTGTCTAACCCGCTCTCTGGCTGCTCGAACGATTCCTCTGTAATCCTCCCAGGCTACCCGCCCCTGTCTCCACTCCCTGTAGGCCTCCTTTTTTCTTTTGGTCACTTCCAGGAGCTCCTTGTTTATCCACGCAGGCCTCCTGCCTTTTCTGCCTGCCTTCCTCTTTGTAGGGATGCATTGCTGCTGTGCTTGGAGGAGGTGGTCCTTGAATATTAACCAACTTTCTTGGACCCCTCTTCCTTCCAGCGCTTCATCCCACGGCACCATACCAAGCAGATTCTTCAAGAGGCCAAAGTCGGCTCTCCTGAAGTCCAGGATCGTCAGCCTGCTGCGCACCTTCCTCGTTGCCTTGAGGATTTCAAACTCGACCATTTCATGGTCACTACAGCCCAGGCTACCCTTGAGTTTGACCCTGTCAACCAGCCCTTCCTTGTTGGTAAGAACAAGGTCCATCACGGCTCCTCTCCTCGTCGGCTCCTCAACCACTTGGAGAAGGAAGTTGTCCTCAATGCAATCCAGGAACCTCCTGGATTGCCTGTGCCTGGCTGTGTTATCCTTCCAACTGATGTCAGGGTGGTTGAAGTCACCCATGAGAACCAAGGTCTGTGAACGTGATGCCGCCCTTATCTGTCTATAGAGGGCTTCATCCACTTGGTCTTCCTGGTCGGGTGCCCTGTAGCATACCCCCACTGTAACGTCCCCTGCTCCCGATTTCCCTGTAATCTTGACCCATAGGCTCTCAGTTGGCTCTGTATCCTCCCCCAGGTTGAGCTCCATGCATTCCAGCTGCTCATCAACATATAAGGCAACACCGCCTCCTCATTTCCCTTGCCTGTCTCTCCTGAAGAGCCTGTACCCTTCCATGCCGACAGTCCAGTCATAGGAGTCATCCCACCAAGTTTCCACGATGCCAATGAGATCGTAGCCTTGGAGGCGTGTACACATCTCTAATTCCTCCTGTTTGTTCCCCATGCTCCGCGCATTTGTGTAGAGGACCTTCAGCTGTGTCTTCGTTGCAGCTGATTTGGTTGGAGCAGCTGTAATTACTTTGTGCTGCTCTCCAGGCAGCATTCCTTTGCCCTGTGTTAACAGTGCCTCCTCATTGGTTCCCGTTGGTCCAGGAATACTTAAGGGTAGGGTGCCAGGTAGATGAGAAGAGTCTATTTTCAGTGGTGCCCAGTGATAGGACAAGAGGTAACGGGCACAAACTGGAGCACAGGAAGTTCCATCTTAACATGAGGAGGAACTTCTTTACTCTGAGGGTGGCAGAGCACTGGAACAGGCTGCCCAGAGAGGTTGTGGAGTCTCCCACACTGGAGACATTCAAAACCCGCCTGGACGCCGTCCTGTGCAACGTGCTGTAGGTGTCCCTGCTGTGGCAGGGGGGTTAGACTTAGATGATCTCCAGAGGTCCCTTCCAGCCCTGACGATTCTGTGATTCATAGAATCATAGAATCATAGAATGGTTTAGGTTGGAAGGGACCTTGAAGATCATCGAGTTCTAACCCCCCTGCCATAGGCAGGGACACCTCTCACTAGACCAGGTTGCCCAAGGCCACGTCCAGCCTGGCCTTGAACACCTCCAGGGACGGGGCTTCAACAACCTCTCTGGGCAACCTGTTCCAGTGCCTTACCACCCTTAAAGTGAAAAACTTCTTCCTAATGTTTAATCTAAACCTGCCCTCTTCCAGCTTAAAGCTGTTCCCCCTCATCCTATCACTACATGCTCTTGTAAAAAGTCCTTCCCCAGCTCTCCTGTAGGCCCCCTTTAGGTACTGGAAGGCCGCAATAAGATCTCCCCGGAACCTTCTCTTCTCCAGGCTGAACAGCCCCAACTCTCTTAGCCTCTCCTCATAGGAGAGGTGCTCCAGCCCTCTGATCATCCTCGTGGCTCTCCTCTGGACGCGCTCCAGCAGGTCCATGTCCTTCTTATGTTGGGGACTCCAGAGCTGGATGCAGTACTCCAGGTCGGGTCTCACGAGAGCAGAGTAGAGGGGCAATCTAGAGATTCTGTAACATATAGATGATAAACTGTGAATTGGCTATCAGAAAATATATTTTCTGTAATAATATTTGTTAAACATTAACAAGCAATTAAAATTATGTATTTTCTGTCAAAGAAATACCATGGACGCTTAGAAAAACATAAATGGTTAATAATCACATCTAAAAATTACAGAAAGATTACAATATGGTATTTAGCTATTTCAAATAAACTGGAAAAACTTCATTTGGGCTCCACAACACTTGTCTACTCAACACTCCCACCCCTCCCTGACAATGTCACACTGACATACATGTTAAAATAACATTTTTTTCACTTTGCTGCCCAACTTAATGCAAGGGTGGTTTGTTTGTTTGTTTCATTTCATCCTGGGTCAATCTGAAATTCCTCCTTTTTGTTTTGGATACAAATTAAAACAAAGAAAAAGATTTGAGGTACAACCAATGCCTTTTCTTTGATGTTTTACTAGTAAAAAACCCCAAACATCTATATAGATACAGTTATAGAGATATATGGTAAATCACACAATATTTCATGAGTTTTCTTTCTCCCTACTTACTTTTCTGTGTTCAAAGATACTGATTTTATTTAGCATGAATTTATGAATCCATTAATCAAACCTAAACTGTGTCTTTCAGGAAATAAACAGTTCACCTGAAAAATGTCACCCACTATGGAGTCTTCTCAATGAAGTACCTATACCTCAATCAGTTCTTACCCTTTTTCAGCTGTCCCATAAAAAAAGAATAATAGTAATATGCAGATATCCGACTGATGTTATTTGCTCCTTAATCACAAAAATGAAAACAATAGAACAGATTTAGCCAAACTCTATCCAGATTTGATACTTTAGGAATTCTTGTAAAACGAGACTCATCTGAAAGGGGCAGGGTCGTTTGTTTAGTGGCCAGCCCAGCCAAAACCACGACAGTAACATTGCATCAGCAATTCTGTTTATCTTTAAAAATAAGTTTGTTCAGTTTACCAGTAAAAAGATTGTTTTCCTAACTTTGAGCTCTGCAAGCTTGCCCTCCATATGTTATTCTGCAAAGGAATGTAACCCTGAATTGTTATACTAAATCAAATATTCTAAAATGATTGAAGGTTGCTCTAAAAATTATAGAAGGTTGAACATGAAGTTTTTACTTATACTGGCAAATGTTCATTGCAGTTTTCAAAGAAAATAATGTGTTTGACCTCTGGCCCCTTAACATATTTAACAGATGTCTAATATTGCTAACAAATCATTAGCAAAAAAAATAGTTGTCAGAATGTTTCTTGCTGGAAAGGCATGAAACAACAGAACTAATGTACACAATTCAAAAGTTTGATTCAGGAAGGGGAGAGGGAAAGGAGAGGAGAGGAGAGGAGAGGAGAGGAGAGGAGAGGAGAGGAGAGGAGAGGAGAGGAGAGGAGAGGAGAGGAGAGGAGAGGAGAGGAGAGGAGAGGAGAGGAGAGGAGAATTTTCAGTCTGTGTGCTTTCTATAAAATAAATTTCAGCCAGTAGAAACGTACCTAAAGAAAGATTTTATTCAGACCACTCAATCAATAGCATGCTAAGAAGTTATGAATTCGAGAGTTTGCAAAACATGTTTTAGAAATCTTGCTATACAATAAGATATTGAACTGTACTATACAGTAAATTTCTATCAGAAGATTATGCCTACAAAAACAGTATACACTTTTTACACACAAGCTCTGGAAAGGATATCTAGCACTCTGTTGCTAGATTAAAAAATATAATTTTTCCTCAGTGTACTGAAAAAAAAGAACCAATTTTCCTATTATGAATAAGACGCATCTCTTAAACCTTTTGTGGTAGTTTGATATATTACAGGAAGCTACTTGAAAAAGATAACACAACAAGCACTGACTGCAGTATCTTTTCAGTGCTGATGACCAGTTTCACAAATATTCTGCAACAACCCAGACACATCGAAAATAATCATAAGCTTCTTGCTACACAGACCTATTTAATAAATATTTAATGAAAAAGTTAGAGGGATATTTTAAGTCTAACCCATATAATGAAACAGCTGTTTACTTTTGTTCATTTTTAATAGTCTGTTAACACCTCATCTACTAACCACCTCACAAGCACAATTACCCCGTCATGTTATTGTTAAGGTCCTAATTATATTTCAAGCAATCTCTATTACTAATTGTGGTGCTATTAAACAGTCTTGTACCAGCATGAATGAGAGACTTTTAGCAAATGGCAAGAGGAGATTGAAACATTTTAATTCAAGGAATAATCATTTTCCAAAGTGTTCATAGGTTTTTGGACTTTATTTTCCATTTGATTTCAGGGTGAAAAACAATAGTGAGCGAATGATGGAGGATCCTAATGAAGTTCAACAAGGGCAAGTGTAGGGTCCTACACCTAGGGAGGAATAACCCCATGCACCAGTACAGGTTAAGGGTTGACCTGCTGGAAAGCAGCTCTGCAGGGAGGGACCTGGGAGTATATCTACATTTCTCCTCCATTACCCCTCTCCTTCGGTTGCAGAGGTGCCCACTATTATGGAGTAATAGTCATGTGCCACACAATTTGACAAGTTCATTAGTCCTTAAAAATTTTTAAAGGTTTAGTTAGTTCAGCAAATGCTGCAGTAACACACTCTGTCTTCTGCAACTTGTTTGAAGGCTTTCTAGCAAATAACTCCAGCAATGTAAGCACTTTCGAGCTTTGTATTAGCACATATATTTTTGTTAAGCAATTAAAGCTGACTGGACCTGTGTGCAACATGAAATGACAGACAGAAAACATGAAGCACAGGAGAAAGGAGGCAGTTGGATGTATCAAAAAAACTTGCAATATTGCCGCAATCCTCATAGAAAGGATGAGAACCAGAAGATAAAAGGAAGCCAGAGAAATGAGTGGCAGGGGGAGAAAAAAGAAAAAAGGAAAGCTACAAGACTGGAGCATCAGTAATAAATACCCTTTGTACAACAATCTGGGTGGATCGAAGAGGAGCAATATGAGAAGTGAAGACAACAGTGGCCATGTGAAGTGTTTATCACAAATGAATGACCTACAACAGAGCCGCATGGTTAGAGTTCTGCATTGTACAAACTGCTCTGCTACAGAATCCTAAATCATGTTCTAAGAAAAGCAGAAGATAGACCTAGTCAGTTTTTTCACCTAAGAAATCCAAACCATGTCCATGAGAAAAACAATACACAACTAAGGCAATTTTTGAACTTTCCACACTGTTTCAAGGATACAATATTTCAAATAAGCTGACACTTTCCCAAGATTCTAATGCTTCCCATATCCCCCCCCCCCCCTCCATTTTTTTTTAATGAAACAACAAATGTCCAAGCCAAAACATTCTTCTTCCTTCTTGTTCCTAACATCTTCAAGATTTTTTTTAAAACCAGAGGCAGTAAATTAAGGTAGGCTGTGGGGAAAACAAGATCTGCAAAGTATCAACAAAGTTTCTGCTATATCAATCTTTCTCTGTATTACAGACATGTAACAAAATTTTACTCATTTATTACTGCGAACACAATCAACCATGCGACTACAATCCAGTCTACAGCAAAAGAAACACTATCCAATACTGAGCATGCCATTAGCAACATGCAATCTACTCCAATTTGTTGCAGTACAGGGAAGGTGTATTCCGAACAGGGAAGCTCATCTATCTCTAGAGATGACTCCCATGCTCGCATACCAGCTGTTGCCCCTCTTTTACATCAAGGAGAGTTTCCAATGCTCCTTGAGAGAACTGGAAATCAGGATTTACGCTGGTTTCAAACATGAGGCAGAAGGGCAGGACTAGCTGGGCAGAGATGCCAGAAAGGCAAGTCCCAAGCCATGTATGGCTGTTTGAGATTTAAACTGGCGATTTTCCCGACTAAAATACTTTCAGCAAAATAAATTAACTGACAACTTGGTATTACAACCAAGTATTTATAACCTTTTTCCTGAGACAAAACATGAATGCCTCAGTATCCCCTCTGAAACTTCATGACAGAGAAAAGGAAACCAGCTACATAAGATAAAGTGTGAGAGGTAGATTGTTGTAGGAGCTCTTCTGTTCTTGGGCACAGGAAGCAAAATAGCTTAGCAGTTCTATTCACAATGAATATGGACTCCTTAGAGCTAAGTGTCTGGATGTGGTCCTGATGGCATCTCCATTTGCTGGTGGTGAAGTCAGTAACAGTGTACAGAAACTTCCCTTGAGCTTTAAGGCTGCAAGAATGAGAAGCTTGTCAATGATGGATCCTGTATCTCCAAAAGAAATTAGAGAGTGTGAATTACTGCTCACCAACCTACCTGTTTTGTGTTCAAAGGAAATATAATTTTGATTGACCAACTTAGTCTCCCAGAAAAATGGTTCTTTAATTCTCTGAAATAGAGGGTCTGTTTACCTGCTGAGGTAGATAATGCTACATGAGAGTCCAGAAGAGATTGTTTCACTATCATTTTTTCTCAGAATTGAGAGATAAAGTTCTGTTGCTTCAAAATGCAGAAGAGACATGGAGCTGAGAACCAACAGTAGGAAATTGTTGGAAAAACAAAATTAGGGGTCGGTAAACAACTTCACTGGGGCCACTCACATAGTAAAAATTTAAGTATGTATACAAATTTCAGCAGGTTCATAATTTTATAAATGTATGTGTAGGTGCTGATATTTATATGGTACTATAAGACTGTAGTAAATTACTTTTGTCTATAGAGTTTTAGTGCTGCTATTTTTCTTCATTTTAGTGATAAAATTTAAGACTCTCATTCTCCTGCTTTGAATATAATGGATCAAATGAAAATAATGGAAATAATAGATGAAGAATTGAGACTTATAAATGCTGATCTTATGACATAAATTACAGTGAGCCAGCACTTATACCACCTCTACAGTCTGTCTAGCTTCCAGCTTCAACACTACACATCTAAGAAAAACACAGTTAAGCATATCAACCTGAATCCAAAAGAAGAAAATCTACTATAAGTGCTGTTTTAAAATAAAAGGAGTATATTTTTTCAAGATCTTTGTATTTAGGAAGAAGTTTTTCACTTTAAGGGTGGTGAGGCACTGGAACAGGTTGCCCAGAGAAGTTGTTGAAGCCCCGTCCCTGGAGGTGTTCAAGGCCAGGCTGGACGTGGCCTTGGGCAACCTGGTCTAGTGAGAGGTATCCCTGCCTATGGCAGGGGGGTTGGAACTCGATGATCTTCAAGGTCCCTTCCAACCTAAACCATTCTATGATTCTATGATTCTATGATTCTATGATTCTACTATGATTGTTTGTATCCTTTGGCTTTTTCATTAGTTTTCTTTTCTTGTTCTTCTCAAATTGCAGTGGTAGATGAAATATAAATACATAAAGGCATGCTAAAAACAAATGAAATTTAAAGAAGCTGGCTTTTGTTTTTTATAAGCAGTACATGCTGTTTGTTAGAAAGATCACTGGCCTATAAATTGGTAGATTAATATCTTGTGTGTAGTTTATCTAAGTATTTTTTCAGCAGTGCAGTAATTAATTACTTGCTTTCTATGGAATACATTCCTAGTTTCCATTTTTTCCCTATACTCTCTCAAAAATGCAGATAGCAGCTAGTGTGATTAAAGATAAACACATAATGTTGTCTAAGACTTCAATATGTGTAGTAAGAGCACAAGTACACCAATATCTATCTCTGCAAAGAGCTAGATCTGCTCTCGTTCCTCATGAAAATAATTTCAGTGATTTCAGATGGATTTAGTCCAAATTTCTAAAGAAAAATGGCATCATTAGTCATTTATTTCAAGTATAAAATAAAAATAATAAGACTTTTTGAGGGCAATTGTATACTGGTTTAGTAGTAGAATATAAAATCAGAATAACAAAAAATCTACTGGGAAGAGAAAACAAACTATTAATGTGTTACTTTTTTTTTTTTTTTTTTTTTAAAGGAAACTCTGGTAAGCTTAGAAAATTGAAAATCTCTGAAGAGCGGTAAACATTATCTTAAGCTTCCTTGGTAAATAGCCAGTGCAATTGGCCTGTGAATGAACCTGTGGGGTAATGGGGAAACATGTAATGAGAATGTTTGACCAAAGCTGTGTCTGACATTCCTTTCCATCATACCACACAAACCTTTTTTTTACCTTTTCTTTCAAGTTTTCATGGGAAAACCCATTACTGCTTCAGAGCTGCTGGAGTGAAACCTTGTGGTTTTACTAATGGACTAACAGTCTGATTAGTCTCTGCTATTGTGGCTGGGTATAGAATATTAATTTGCTTTTCATTTCCCATATTAGTCTTTTTTTTTATTGTTATTACTTTTTTTTTTTAGTCACAATCTGTGGCTAAACTAGTAACTATATTATTGTGTCCACTCTTGAATGCCATCCCACCATGAAGGCACTGGGACTTCTCTAGAACTCAAGCTTCTTGGATAAATATGCTGGTAAATAGAGGTGCAGGCTATGGGCTCCATCTCTTGCCAGTAGCAGTGTGCCTGCAGAAGGTGGTGTGAACAGGGCAAATAAATACACAATGTTCTGCCTCTGGTGATGTGTGACTTAGAGATATCTTGATGCAGACATAGGAATTTTACAATTATAAAGAGCACTCTGGATTTTTTTTCCATGAGTTTATCAAGGAGTGAAATACCTATGTTGCAGGTTACTGGCAGGGTCATTTACTTACTGCAGATTAGATCAAAACTCAGGGGTCAGAGCTCCTGCCTCTCCCAATTTCATAAGGGAGCTGATGCTCTGCATGCAGTACTTCAGCCTTACTCTGGCTCAGTGTCTACAGGTGTGACTGGAAATGACAAAAGCTTTGTACTGTGACCATACTTAAGTATGCTAAACTAGATAGAATTCCTCTCTTTTTAACAAGAACTGAACTTTAAAAAACAAGTCTTCATCCTGATATGCACGTGCGGCTTTTTTGTAGTTTTTTCTCTCTCTGTTTCTTCTATCTTGACGCTCTTATCTCTGAATAGTTCTTTTGCCCTTGCCTCAAATATCCACAAGAAAATATTAAACTTTCTGAATTTCAGCATTTGAGGCTCATTCTATGTGAAAGATTTATAATTCCATGCAGAATGTTTCTTCACACTATTTACATGGATGAGGATCCTTAAACAGATATTGGGAAATATAACTGCCAGAAGAGGAGTACAAAGTGTATGCATGGAAATGCAGAGGCCATTTCCCTTTCCTCAGGTAGTATGAGAGGAAGGAAGACCTGTAGCCACATTGGACTGAAGTCTCATCTTTTGGCATGTATGTAACTGGACCCTCTTTTTGGAATGTAAGGGAGGTTTCACTGTCAGATAAGAGTCAGGGAGGGTTTATTCCTAATTCTTGGTTTGGTTATAGAGGTATGAGATCTTCATGGGAACCAGTTATAAATACCTAGTGTATGGGAAACAGAATTGGGTACACAACATTTCCCCCAATGTTAAATTAATTTAAAATAGCTGTGGATAGCCAAGTGAATCACTCTCACATCTATCATTCTTTTGGCTAGTTTAAAAAGATCAACCAGTAGTTATCCTTATTACAGACAAGATGATTGATTTTGGCAGCAGTAGAGCAGTTATTTTCCCTCTATGGAAAGGAGATGAAGTACACCCTGTTAAGGCCAGGCAAGAATGGGCACTAAAAAAAAAAAAAAACAGTTGCACAATTACAGAAACTGCTATTTTAAAATTGAAATGTAAGTAATAATTTAATTTAAAAAATGAGCAAAGGTGATGAGATTGTATACATTAGAAAATGAGATATGCAAGTTTTTAAAATATCCCACAGGTTTTTGTAAATGAGCAAAAGTCCAAAAACATAGATTTATGGTTGTTTTGGGAAACCTATTTCTGTTAGGAGGATTCTTCAATATTTTCTTAGTTTCTCAAGTATAAGCAAAAGTTAAATTATTAAATATTTCTGAAAATATCTTTAAGGGATGTTTCAGGAAGGTCTTCTGAGACAAGCTATAACTAAAGCTTCTTTTTAGATTAAAGAGTGAAAAGAAAAGCAGGAATAAGGAATATGAAACTTCCAGCATCCTTTATGCACAGTTGATATAGGATTGCAGTATTTCTTTCCTTGACCTCCAAATGATATCATTTGCTATTTATGGGGAGGCACCGTTAATACACAGCAAAGGAATGCCGCCTGGAGAGCAGCGCAAAGGAATTACAACCGCTCCAGCCAAGTCAGCCTCAATGAGGACATGGCTGAAATGCCTCTATGCAAATGCTCGTAGCATGGGGAACAAACAGGAGGAGCTAGAGACATGTGCACGCCTCCAAGGCTACGATCACATTGGCATCGCGGAAACATGGTGGGATGGCTCCTACGACTGGAGTGTTGGCATGGATGGTTACAGGCTCTTCAGGAGAGACAGGCAGGGGAAATGAGGAGGCAGTGTTGCCCTATATGTCAATGACCAGCTGGAGTGCATGGAGCTTGGCCTAGGGATGGATAAAGAGCTGACTGAGAGCCTATGGGTCAGGATTAAAGGGAAATTGGGAGCAGGGGACATTACAGTGGGGGTCTGCTACAGACCACCTGACCAGGAAGACTGAGCGGATGAGGCCCTCTATAGACAGATAGGGGCGGCATCGCTTTCACGGGCCCTGGTCCTCATGGGGGACTTCAACCACCCCGACGTCTATTGGATGGATAACACAGCAGGGCATAGGCAATCCAGGAGATTCTTGGATTGTATTGACGACAACTTCCTTCTCCAAGTAGGAGAGGAGCTATGCTGGACCTTGTCCTTCCCAACAAGGAGGGGCTGGTAGGCAGTGTCAAGCTCAAGGGTAGCCTGGGGTGTAGTGACCATGAAATGGTCGAGTTCGAGATCCTCGAGACAGCGAGGAAGGTGTGCAGCAAGCTGACCACCCTGGACTTGAGGAGAGCTGACTTTGGCCTCTTGAAGAATCTGCTTGGTATGGTGCCATGGGATGAAGCGCTGGAGGGAAGAAGGGCCCAAGGAAGTTGGTTAATATTCAAGGATCACCTCCTCCAAGCCTAGGAGCAATGCATCCCTACAAAGAAGAAGGCAGGCAGAAAAGCCAGGAGGCCTACGTGGATGAACAAGAAGCTCCTGGACATGCTCAGAAGTAAAAAGGAGGCCTATAGGGAGTGGAAATGGGGGCAGGAAGCCTGGGAGGGAAACAGAGAAATCATTCGAGCAGCCAGGGATCAGGTTAGGCAAGCTAAAGCCCAGACTGAATTAAATTTGGCCAGGGACATTAAGACAAACAAAAAATCCTTCTATAAGTATATGTCAGTGAGAAAAGAAAGACTAGGGAGGATGTGGGCCCTCTCCAGAAGGAAACGCAAGAACCAGTCACCCGGGACAGAGTCAAAGCTGAGGTACTCAATGACTTTTTTGCCTCAGTCTTCACCGGTAAAGACTGCAGCCACACTACCCATGATGCAGAAGGCAAAGGCGAGGATTGGGAAAATGAAGAACCGCCCACTGTAGGTGAAGATCAAGTACGAGACCACCTGAGGAACCTGAAGGTGCACAAGTCCATGGGACCCGATGAGATACATCTGCGGGTCCTGAGGGAACTGGCAGATGAAGTTGCTAAGCCACTATCCATCATATTTGAGAAGTCATGGCAGTCTGGTGAGGTTCCTGCAGACTGGAAAAGGGGAAACATAACCCCCATTTTCAAAAAGGGAAATAAAGAAGACCCGGGGAACTACAGTCTCATCCCTGTGCCCGGCAAGATCATGGAGCAGATCCTCCTGGAAACTCTGCTAAGGCACATGGAAAATAAAGAGGTGATTGGTAGCAGCCAGCATGGCTTCACCAAGGGCAAGTCATGCCTGACAAATTTGGTGGCCTTCTACGAGGGGGTTACAGCGGCAGTGGACAAGGGAAGAGCAACCGATGTCATCTACCTGGACTTGTGCAAGGCATTTGACACTGTCCCACACAATATCCTGGTCTCTAAATTGGAGAGGCATGGATTCGACAGATGGACCACTCGGTGGATAAAGAACTGGCTGGACGGTCACACTCAAAGAGTTGCAGTTCAACGGCTCGATGTCCAAGTGGAGACCAGTGATGAGTGGCGTTCCTCAGGGGTCGGTACTGGGACCGGTGCTGTTCAACATCTTTGTTGGTGACATGGACAGTGGGATCGAGTGCACCCTCAGCGAGTTTGCTGATGATACCAAGCTGTGTGGCGAGGTAGACACGCTGGAGGGGAGGGATGCCATCCAGAGGGACCTGGACAGGCTGGAGACGTGGGCCCATGCCAACCTCATGAAGTTCAGCAAGGCCAAGTGCAAGGTCCTACATCTGGGTCGGGGCAATCCCAAGCACAAATACAGGCTCGGCAGGGAATGGCTGGAGAGCAGCCCTGTGGAGAAGGTCCCGGGAGTGCTGATTGACGAGAAGCTCAACATGAGCCAGCAATGTGCACTCGAAGCCCAGAAGGCCAACCGCATCCTGGGATGCATTATAATAAACGTAGCCAGCAGGTCAAGGGAGGTGATTCTGCCCCTCTACTCTGCTCTGGTGAGACCCCACCTGGAGTACTGCATCCAGCTCTGGAGCCCCCAACATAAGAAGGACATAGACCTGCTGGAGTGTGTCCAGAGGAGAGCCACGAGATTGATCAGAGGGATGGAGCACCTCTCCTATGAGGAGAGGCTGAGAGAGTTGGGGCTGTTCAGCCTGGAGAAGAGAAGGTTCCGGGGAGACCTTATAGCGGCCTTCCAGTACCTAAAGGGGGCCTACATGAGAGCTGACAGGCGGATCTCAAGAACCGACTGTATCGGAGGGCAAAGTGAGCCTAACTGGGAATAAATGGCAGAAACACCCCATTGTGACCGGTCCAGATGCTCCGTGCATCCTTGGCATAGACAACCTCAAGAGAGGGTATTTTAAAGACCCAAAAGGGTATCGGTGGGCTTTTGGTATAGCAGCTGTAGAGACTGAGGATGCTACACAGCAGTCAACCTTACCCGGTCTTTCAGGTGACTCTTCTGTTGTGGGACTGCTGAGGGTTAAAGATCAGCAGGTGCCAATTGCTACTGCCACGGTGCATCGACGACAGTATCGCACCAACCGAGACTCCTTAATTCCCATCCATAACCTGATTCGACGGCTAGAGAGCCAAGGAGTGATCAGCAAGACTCGCTCACCCTTTAACAGCCCTATATGGCCAGTGTGAGAGTTTAATGGAGACTAACAGTAGACTATCGTGGCCTGAATGAAGTGCCACCACCACTGAGTGCTGCTGTGCCAGACGTGTTAGAACTTCAGCATGACCTGGAGTCAAAGGCAGCCAAACGGTATGCTACAATTGACATTGCTAATGCGTTTTTCTCTATTCCTTTAGCAGCAGAGTGCAGGCCACAGTTTGCTTTCACCTGGAGGGGTGTCCAGTACACCTGGAATCGACTGCCCTAGGGGTGGAAACACAGCCCTACTGTTTGCCATGGGCTGATCCAGACTGAGCTCCAGAACACCTACAATACATCGATGACATCATTGTGTGGGGTTATACAGCTGAAGAAGTTTTCAAGAAAGGTAAGAAAAAAATCAAGAGAGGTGGGGGGGGTCGATCTCTTCTCCCAAGTAACAAGCGACAGGACAAGAGGAAATAGCTTCAACTTGTGCCAAGGGAGGTTTAGATTGGATATTAGGAAAAATTTCTTCACAGAAAGGGTTATCAAGCATTGGAACAGGCTACCCAGGGAAGTGGTGGAGTCGCTGTCCCTGGAGGTATTTAAAAGGTATGTAGATGTGGGGCTTAGGGACACGGTTTAGTAGTGGACTTGGTAGTGTTAGGTTAACGGTTGGAGTCGACGATCTTAAGTGTTTTTTCCAATCTAAATGATTCCATGATTCTATATATTTTTATACACATAAATTTAATAAAATTGCAGGAAGTATTTTTGAGAGCGAGATTTCCATACTGTCCACTTTTTTCCCCCACCTTTTTGGAATAGGAATGTGTATGGGTCTATTTCTACAACGTGTTTTCTCACAATTGACACTTTTGTTTTAATATAGGCTTACAGAACCTGAACTCAATTGAAAAATTTTATTTCCTTTTATATTATTTTTTTCTTTCTTTTTTAGTCACCAAATCAAATCTTTACAATATAGCAGCACAGGATATGCCATCCTCATAATCTCTGGTAAAGTTATTGACAGAGATGGTTTCCCAGTAATGGAATGCATAAAAAGGAGACCAATACACTGTGGATATGACAAACACAAAATTAAATCAAGAAATGAACTGAATGCCAGAAGACTGACAATATAGTACATTTTTACTCTTAATGAGAAACCTCATAAAGTTTAATAAGGAAGAGTGCAAAGCCCTGTCTCTGGGATGGGATAGTCCCATATATTGATACATGCTGGGAACTAACTGGTTTGACAAGGACTACAGGTTACAGTGGATGCCAGGCTGTATGTGAGCTACCAATGTGCTTGCATTACAAATGAGACAAAATGTAAACTGGGCTACATTTAGAAGCACATGACCAGCAGATCAGTGCTGCTTGTTTCATGTCTGAAATACTGTGACTTGTTTTGGGCCCTTCAGTTCAAGATGAACTGAAGAAAACAGTTTGGAGAAACTGGAAGACATCCAGTAGAGGCCTTCCAAGGTAGACAAGGGTCTCAGGCATATGTGCTATGAAGAGAGGTTGAGGGATCTGGGCTTTTTTAGTCTGGTGGAGAGTAGAGGGCAATCTAATAATAGCCTACAGGTACTGGAGAAGAGTTAAAATGTGGGTGTAGCCAAACACTATAGAAGTTTGTCACTATAGAAATTTTTCAGTAGGTTGGTACTGCAGCACAGGAACATGGTACCCATGGAAGTTGTGAGACCTCCATCCATGGAGGTTTTCAAGACCCGGCTAGACAAAGCCATGGCTGCCCTGATCTGGTGTTGGCTATAATCTGTCTTTGAGCAGGAGGTTGACCTAGGTGAACCCAAGAGGTCTCTTCCAACTAACATTTCTATGATGCTATGACAAATTAATCTCTTTAAAAGTGTATCTTGTAAAAATTGTCAGCTTCCCCCATTAAAAAAAATTTAAAATTAAAAACTATGTATCTGATCTAGTTTCTTGCTTTCTTTTACCCTCCATCCTTTGCTGATACAATTTACCCCTTTCAAGGCAGGGATTGGAGGTTATTATTATTGTTACTTGCATGCCATGAGTGTAAAAGACTAATAAGCAACAATGTGCACATTTTTGATGGTAGTTAAAAATGCAAATGGAGAAAGGCTGATTCATAGTTTTGAAGTATTTTAACAACTGTTGACTGGGTTTTGACCACTTTGCCTTCTTATTTCTACAAACTATATGAGACAAGGATTCTGTTTACATAGATGATGTAAATTCAGGTCACTTTTTTAAATAGCTTAAGAGTCTAGAAAGTAATGATACAATCTACTGCTCAAACTGATGATAAAGTTGATTGCTTGTAAAGTATATTGCCAAATAACTAGGCTAAATACTGTTTTGCCTAAAGCTGTTCTTGTCAAATGACTATATCTTTTGTCTAGTGATACATATATAAAACCATCAAATAGCAACTTCTGCTTTACTTCCTGTTTATTTAAAAATAATACAGATTTTCTTTCTATTGTAAACTTCTGGAAGGTCCCCAGGTTCCACTGGGCAGCTTTCCAGCCACACTTCCCCAAGCCTGTAGCACTGCATGGGGTGGTTGTGGCCCAAGTGCAGGACCCAGCACTTAGCCTTGTTGAACCTCATACAATTGGCTTTGGCCCATCAATCAAGCCTGTCCAGATCCCTCTGTAAAGTCTTTCTACCCTCAAGCAGATCAACACTCCCGCCCAACTTGGTGTTATCTGCAGACTTACTGAGGGTGCACTCAATCCCCTCATCCAGATCATAAATGTATAGTTGGGTTTTTTTTACAAGAATAGACCTATACTTTTTAATGCACACTATGTAGCTATTCAATTATCAGTGCAATGCAAAGAACCAATGCTTCCAGAAACAGAGGATTTAATGAACATTAGATTCCCCCCCCCCCCCCAAAAATACTGGCAGGAACCACAGAGGCTCTCCACAAGGGCGTCAACTGTTTTGACTTTCTTCTCTTCCTCATTAATTTTATATAAGCACAGTACACATGGAAAGTGTATTCTATTAATTTCAATTACAATTATGTAAGTTAACTTGTCTCTTTGGGAGGTTTATAATCTATTTGCTGATATGTTGTTAACAATGCCATCTGCAAATTCACCTGTAGCTTTCTAAAAGGGGAAAATATGCAAGTCATTGAAAAAAGCATGAAAAGACATAAGCTGACAAGTTCTTGGGTTCACATTCCATTTACCACAAAAAGTATAATGGGACATAAAAGCCTTTCAAACAAGCTATCTTACAAGGTTTTTGTGAATTCTATTAGGAGACTAAAACAGACACTGTCTCAGGTTAAAAATGGAACTATTTATGCCTACCGTACACAAGGCTGGAGCAACTAAAATATATGTTTCATTTCTACAAAGAAAATTGCATTCTAAACTTTTCTAAAAAGTACAAATAATATTTCTAGCAAGATACTGAAATGGCATTTAATATCCATCAGTTTAAGATTTTGCGCTAGTTTATTCAAGACAGTTCATGTGCATATATAAGCTGTTTGGTTAAATTTGTCTTCTGAAAAAAAGAAAAAAGTAGAAAGTTGATTAAAAACTAAAATTAAAAAAACCCCACAATTTAAAAAAGGATACTATTTTAACTAAAAAACCTCAAAAATCCCCCTACCAAATATAGAAATATAGAAAATTAGAGATTTTAGTATATTCTGATAACATTTCTCTTTTTTTTTTTTTTAACAAGTAGTGTATGCATTCTTGCTGGGATGTATTTAATAAGCACTTGCAGAGAAGTTTTCAGACCATGAAAACTGTGGGCCACAGTTCATACAGAATTGTATGAAAACTAGATTTTTATCCCCCGTACAGCAGCCTAAGTATCTGAGGATCTTAAATGGATCCACACCTTCATTATAAAAAGGAAAAGATTGAAAACCACCGCTTTAACATCTTTCCTAATTGAAGAAGTTGTTTAAAAGCATCAAGTAGCCAAACAGGGAGGGGGAACAATTGTTGAAGGATTTTGTGGTAGTGGGAAGCTGTCTTTAGCTGTGTGGTGGGTTGACCTTGGCTGGGCATCAGGTGCCTGTCGGAGTGGGATCGGACCCGGAGTAACGATGCGATCTCAATGCAAGTATGATCGTTCTCCTTTATTGAGTATTTTAGCAGAGTATATATAGGCTCGCAGCAAAAGCATGCATAGTCAACAACGCTATGATTGGTCCAGCTCCCTTGTTCACGCACAACGCCCCTCAACCCGATTGGCTAAGACCCTCTGTTCACGCGCCTCTGTTTAACTCTTCTCCCGGGTCTGGTGATGTCACCTTTCTTGTTTACTTAGATCTTTTCTCCCTTATTTTGGGTGCTTAGTTCAAACCCTGGGTTGCTCAACGGAACCAAACCATGCCCTTTTTCATTTAGGAATGTCTCCACAGGTGCGCACCAAGCTGCTCTATCATTCCCACTCCTCAGCTGGACAGGGGAGAGAAAAATATTATGAAAGGCTTGTGGGTCCAGATAAGGACAGGGAGAGATCACTTGCCAATAACCGTCACGGGCAGAACAGACTCGACTTGGGGAAATTTATTTAATTTATTACCAATCAAATCAGAGTAGGGTAATGAGAAATAAACCCCAAATCTTAAAACACCTTCCCCCCACCCCTCCCTCCTTCCTGGGCTCAACTTCACTCCTGATTTTCTCTACCTCCTCCCGCTGAGTGGCACATGGGGATGGGGAAGGGGGGTTGCGGTCAGTTCACCACACTTTGTCTCTGCCACTCCTTTCTCATCACAACCCTTCCCCTGCTCCAGTGTGGGGTCCCATCCACTGGAGACAGTCCTCCACAAACTTCTCCAATGTGGGTCCTTCCCATAGACTGCAGTTCTTCAGGAACAGACTGCTCCAGCATGGGGCCCCCACGGGGTCGCAAGTCCTGCCAGCAAACCTGCTCCACCATGGGCTCCTCTCTCCATGGGCTCACGGGTCCTGCCAGGAGCCTGCTCCAGCATGGGCTTCCCATGGGAGTCACAGCCTCCTTTGGATGCATCCACCTTCTCCAGTGTGGTGTCCTCCATGGGCTGCAGGTAGATATCTGCTTCGGCGTTAACCTCCATGGGCTGCAGGGGGACAGCCTGCTTCACCATGGTCTTCACCATGGGCTGCAGGGGAATTTCTGCTCTGGCACCTGAAGCACCAGAGATGCCAGAAAGGCAAGTCCCAAGCCATGTATAGCTGTTTGACTTTTAAACTGGCGATTTTCCCAACTAAGATGCTTTCAGCAAAATAAATTAACTGACAGTAACAATATTCAACTGAAAAAAAGGTATTTTTTAATAAACATAAAAGCCTTCCAATATAATATATCATCAAAGCCTAGTTTCAAGGTCACAAAGTCATGAGCTATAAAGCTGCAAGGAGAAAAACCCCCCCACCCCCCCAAAAAAAAAACCACCAAACCAGAGAACTTCTTGTTAGTCACAACTGAGCAAAGCTGTCTGGGTCAGTGTTGAAGGTGATCCCATCAGAGACAGCCAGCAATCTCAGAGCTGTGATCACAACTGACAAAACAGACATGTTCCCAGGGCAAGAGTTGCACTCTCCAAATGGCTATTTCCCCATCCCCCATTCAGTCATCTCTACTGAACGAAGCATATTTGCTTTGCTTTCAGTTATAATCCGGAAAAGAAAAGTATCTGTACTTTCTGGGTATAGTATATCACTTACAAATTATCAGGTCTACATATGCCAGCTGAATTCAGGAATTCCTCAATTTTTTTACCTTAGTAGGTAGCTACAGACTATCATCAGATGCTTTCCTTAAGTCTCTGTAAACGTGACCCCCGGGCTTTCAATTTATCTGACAGCTCTTCAATACCACTTCCCATTGTGTAGATATGGATGCTGTTTCAGTAATGACCATATTGATGCAAAACAAGATTAACTTGTGAAAGTTGAGGGTTTAGTGTTTACATGATTACACTGTTATATGATTTGCTCTTCTCCGTGATTTTCTAACTCAGTGACATTTTCATAGAATCATAGAATCATAGAATGGTTTAGGTTGGAAAGGACCTTGAAGATCTTTGAGTTCCAACCCCCCTGCCATAGGCAGGGACACCTTCCACTAGACCAGGTTGCCCAAGGCCACATCCAGCCTGGCCTTGAACACCTCCAGGGACGGCGCTTCAACAACCTCTCTGGGCAACCTGTTCCAGTGCAAACATGTATCATTAGCAGACCTGAAACACTCCTTCATTTCTCAATTCTAATTAACCAATTATGAATATAGTAACCTAACTTTATTTTCAATAACTTTATTTTAAATAACCAGGGCATCTGACTGGCAATTGTATTAAACTGTCCTGTGTGTCCATTATACTCTCATCTGTTGCAACTGAGGCCTTTTTCTAGGTGGAGGGCTGATATCCTGGGAAAAGCAAGTCTTTGAGATTTCTGTGTTTCTCTCTCACACTCAGCTGTGGTTCAATAGCCTCCAATAATCTTTCACATGTACTTCATATAGAAGTTTTCCTAGTTATTTGCAATTACTGAACAGACAAGACTTGACTTTTTTTTTTTAAATATTCTACAGCTTTTCTTGAGCAATTGTATTGCAATGAAAACCCCTACATAACCAGAAAAATGAGTTAGAAAAGAGAACAGCTCTAAACTATTTTTAAAGTCTATAAAATCTTTAGTCCCTTGTAATGAATCATGCATTATATCATGAGACTACGAACCAAAACAAAAACACAAGTGTGAAATGCTTAGTTGGAAAATGTCGGGATGTTATGGAAAACAGCATTTTTATAAGAGAAGCCATACAGTAGCATATCCAGTCAAGGTGAAAAAAGATTTAGTATTTTGTTAATTGCAATTGATATAAAAACTTGACTTTTATAATTAAAGAAAAACCCTCTAACATTTACATGGAAGGCAATGAGGCAAGGCACGGGATACATTTGGCTATATGTGGTTTTCAACAAAACATATGGGTTTAGACAAAACAAGGAAGTGAGCAGGCTGACTTGCCTTAAAGATGTCTCTGAACCAATCTGGATTGATGAGAAAGTCCTTCCTTTCTGCCTATCCTTCCTTCACCACTTACAGCTTTCAATTTCTAAGAATATTGTTGACCACAGAAACAATTTCTTTTTGCTTAAGTTAATTCATCAAGAAAAAATTTAGGAAACCGTTTTAGAAAGATAGATTCTTAACAGCATTGCTAAATATTTGCCTAATTGTTTAAAAATGAAACCCCAACTGAATGTTTGGCTGCACTGTCAAACTTTTCATTTGAGAAAATAATCGACCTTGGCCACAAAAACAAATAAATATTTCTAATAAAAATAGCTTTTGGAAAGTATTCAGTTGGCTTCCATTGGGGATTTTTACACTGCATGTGAAAAATGAACAAATGAATATCCATACAACCAGTACCAATGGTTAGTCAAGTTTTTTGTATTAGGTTTCCATAAAGAACTGTCAGGCAATTTAATTCCCTGTTCCTATTTACTTCACGGTAAAACAGGTAGGAGAAAAAATTCTTCCAGGAGGATGGCTGCTCCAGTCTACGGTGAGCGATTCTATGGTCCAGGTAGGAACTCATCTGGTAATCATAGGTACTATGCTCAATATGAGAGTGGCCCTGCCTCCAGCCAGGAGGAGGAGAGGGAGAACTGAATTTATCGGACTGTGTGGATTCGATGGCCTGGCACATTAGAGCCACAAAAGTATAAAGCCCTGGTGGACACTGGTACACAGTGTACCCTATTGCCATCGAATCATAAAGGGGCAGAATCTGTCACTATTTCTGGAGTGACAGGCGGATCTCAAGAACTGCCGAAGTGAGCCTAACTGGGAATAAATGGGAGAAACACCCCATTGTGACCGGTCCAGATGCTCCGTGCATCCTTGGCATAGACAACCTCAAGAGAGGGTATTTTAAAGACCCAAAAGGGTATCGGTGGGCTTTTGGTATAGCAGCTGTAGAGACTGAGGATGCTACACAGCTGTCAACCTTACCCGGTCTTTCAGGTGACCCTTCTGTTGTGGGACTGCTGAGGGTTAAAGATCAGCAGGTGCCAATTGCTACTGCCACGGTGCATCGACGACAATATCGCACCAACCGAGACTCCTTAATTCCCATGCATAACCTGATTTAGGGCTAGAGAGCCAAGGAGTGATCAGCAAGACTCGCTCACCCTTTAACAGCCCTATATGGCCAGTGTGAAAGTTTAATGGAGCCTAACAGTAGACTATCGTGGCCTGAATGAAGTCACACCACCAGAGTGCTGCTGTGCCAGACATGCTAGAACTTCACTATGAACTGGAGTCAAAGGCAGCCAAACGGTATGCTACAATTGACATTGTTAATGCGTTTTTCTCTACTCCTTTAGCAGCAGAGTGCAGGCCACAGTTTGCTTTCACCTGGAGAAGAGTCCAGTACACCTGGAATCGACTGCCCTAGGGGTGGAAACACAGCCCTACTGTTTGCCATGGGCTGATCCAGACTGAGCTCCAGAACACCTACAATACATCGATGACATCATTGTGTGGGGTTATACAGCTGAAGAAGTTTTCAAGAAAGGTTAGAAAAAAATCAAGATCCTTCTGAAAGCAGGTTAGGTCAAGGGACCTGCATGAGAGATCCAGTTCTAGGGAATGAAGTGGCAAGATGGGCGTCGCCAGATCCCAATGGACATGATTAACAAAATAACATCTATGTCCCCACCTACTAGCAAAAAGGAAACACAAGCCTTTTTAGGCATTGTGGGTTTCTGGGGAATGCATATTCCAGGTTATAGTCAGCTTGTGAGACCTCTCGATGAAGTGACTCGAAAGAAAAATGAGTTTATGTGGGGCCCTGAGCAACAACAAGCCTTTGAGCGAGTTAAACAAGAGATTGTACACGCAGTAGCCCTTGGGCCAGCTCGAACAGGATGGGATATTAAAACTGTGCTCTACACTGCAGCCGGGGACAATGGGCCTACCGGGAGCCTCTGGCAGAAAGCACCAGGGGAGACTCGAGGTCGACCCTTATGATTTTGGAGTCGAGGATGGTGGAAGCATGCAACGGAGGGCTGGAAACCTATGCTGTGTCCCATGCCACTGCCCAGAATCCAATCCTGGGTGGCTATGAAACGCAAGTCTTGTGGCGTCATGGCACTCCAGAAAGAACTGAGTCAGACAATGGGACTCATTATAAAAACAATCTTATAAGTAATGGGGCCAAAGACCATGGCATTGAGTGGATATATCATATCCCCTATCATGCACCAGCTTCTGGGAAAATTGAATGATACAGTGGACTATTAAAAACTACCCTGAGAGCAATGGGGGGTGGGACCTTTAAAAATTGGGACAAGCATTTAGCGCAAGCTACCTGGTTTGTTAACACCAGGGGATCCATCAGTCGAGCTGGTCCTGCTCAATCTTTTACAAATTGTAGAAAGGGATAAAGTCCCAGTGGTGCATGCAGGGAATACGTTGGGGGAAACTGTTTGGGTTTTTCCTACTTCAGGCAAAGGCAAACCCATTCGTGGGACTGTTTTTGCTCAAGGACCTGGATGTATTTGGTGGTGATGCTGAAGTATGGAGAAGTCCAATGCGTACCTCAAGGAAATTTAACCCTGGGTGAGAATACTCAATTCTCAGCTGTATGATATTAATTGTTACACAATACTAACACTGTTCAATAAGTGGGTTTTTTTGCAGGATAACATAGTGGTGATGAAACCTGAGCTATCTTAATCAAGTGGTGCCCAGCAAACTCTTTGAGGTGGACATGCTACCTGTGGGCACAAACCATGATGAATTTCATACCGCCTTTTCCTGCCCTGAGAGACTGCTATCGTAGATGGAATCCTGCAATTGTGAACTAAATTAACTTAACAAACTTTTGTGTATAAAGATAAATCATAAATTAGTGATCTGTGTATATATATGAATGTATATATTTGAAAAATAAAAAAAAAATCTCTAAGCAATGTTTCAAGAAGGTATTCTGAGACAAGCTATAACTAAAGCCTCGTTTTAGATTAAAGAGTGAAAAGAAAAGGAGGAAGAAGGAATATGAAACTTCCAGTATCCTTTATGCACAGAGTATATAGGATTGCAGTATTTCTTCCCTTGACCTCAAATAATATAATTTGCTATTTATAAGGTGCAGTGATATAGTAAAGGACTTTTCCACTGTGGCCCATTTCACTGAGATTTAAAGCTTTTGAGTTTAAGAAAAAAATTCTTTTAACTTCCGGAAGAGATCAGCATGCTACTTTTTGTGTTAAGCCATTTCTTTTATTTGAAAGGAAAGTCCACATTTTTACACTAAGAAAGTAAACACAACATTTATGGTTCAGTAAACTTAGTGAGGTCACTTGTCAATTTTTATTCTCTGCTTTCATATATGTAAAGATAATGTGGTTGTTCCCTTCATACATCCTTGTGGTGGGTTGACCTTGGCTGGGCACCAGGTGCCCACCAAGCCGCTCTATCACTCAGCTGGACAAGGGAGAGAAAAATATAATGAAAGGCTTATGGGTCGAGATAAGGACAGGGAGAGATCACTCAGCAATTACCGTCACAGGCAAAACAGACTCGACTTGGGGAAATTTATTTAATTTATTACCAATCAAATCAGAGTAGGGTAATGAGAAATAAACCCCAAATCTTAAAACACCTTCCCCCCACCCCTCCCTTCTTCCCGGGCTTAACTTCACTCCTGATTTCTCTACCTCTTCCCGCCAAGCCGCACAGGGGAATGGGGATTGTAGTCAGTTCACCACACTTTGTCTCTGCCGCTCCTTCCTCCTCACACCCTTCCCCTGCTCCAGTGTGGGGTCCCACCCACCGGAGACAGTCCTCCACAAACTTCTCCAATGTGGGTCCTTCCAATGTGGGTTCCACCAATGTGGGTTCTTCACGAACTGCTCCACTGTGGATCCCTTCCACGGGGGGCAGTCCTTCAGGAACAGACTGCTCCAGCATGGGGCCCTCACAGGGTCACAAGTCCTGCCAGCAAACCTGCTTCAGCATGAGCTCCTCTCTTCACGGGTCCACAGGTCCTGCCAGGAGCCTGCTCCAGCGCGGGCTTCCCATGCGGGTCACAGCCTCCTGCAGACGCATCCACCTGCTCCGGCGTGGGGTCCTCCACGGGCTGCAGGGGAATTTCTGCTCCGGTGCCTGGAGCACCTCCTCCCCCCTCCTTCTTCACTGACCTTGGTGCCTGCAGCGTTGTTTCTCTCACATATTCTCACTCCTCTCTCCCAGCTGCTGTTGTGCAGAAGCTTCCCCCCCCCCCCCGCCCTTAAATATGTTATCACAGAGGTGCTACCACCATCGCTGATTGGCTCAGTCTTGGCCAGTGGCGGGTCCATCTTGGAGCCGGCTGTCATTGGCTCTATTGGACGTGGGGGAAGCGTCTGGCATCTTCTCACAGAAGAAGCCTTCCCTCTGTAGCGCCCCCTTGCTACCAAAACCTTGCCACGCAAACCCAACACAAGGTGTTAGCATCCAAATATTTTAATGTCTTAGTTAAAGACACAGAAATCCTTTGAAATAAGTAAAGTTTTTCTGAAATAACTTTGTACGTTTCCCTTCTCTTCTGAGAAAATGCATCACTAAAGACAGATGGACTTAATGTTGTGCAAGTTCCAGAAGATTAGGCTGGAAGGCACACTGAGATTTGATCCCTCACTCCAGCACAAGCTTGAAATTGCTTACCCCTCTCAAATATGCAGATAACGTAATATAACTATAGGCTTAGGTAACGCATAATGCTAATTTGAAAGTTAACTACTGTTTCTTAAAAAATACTAATAAGAAGCAGTAAGGCTTCCCAAGTAGTATTGCTTAATTATGTTTTAAGCTCCTACATGTTTAAAAGATATTGCATTGCACAAGCAGTTCTTCACCATGGATATGTAGTTTTTTATAGGAGTAAAGGCAGATGTGCTAAATACACTAGTTTGCATGCATATTTACACTGATTTTGAAAGACTGGGTTTTTTTCAGCAATGTTGGAATTTGTAAAAATTACATTTAAGATAAATATTCAGTTCAGTCAGAAAAGCCCCATTTGGCCACTGCTGTAGTGACCTGTACTTACAGAGTCCACAACCACGGTCAGGATGTCATTTTACGTGTTCACTATCTTCCCTGCTGACATGCCTCTTATCTAGCTGTCTGGACAGCCAAGTGCAGCAAATCCGAGCAGCGCTGTTCAAACAGAACCCATCACATACCATCATGGCCACTGAAGCAAACCTTGCATGTAGGAAAGAGAGAAGGTTTGTTTAAGTTTTTCTTTTCCTAACTGAAAATATTTTCTTAGAGCAGCAGCTCTTGCTGTCACTTTTTTATTGTACAGCTTCAGAACAGATTCTGAAGGAATTATTTATTAGATTATGGATTAGGATACAGGGAATCGGCAACGGAGAACATAGGCTGTCTTTGTTTCTGGTTTATCCCCATTCAGTTTTTAAGTATCTCCAGAGCTAGACCTGATCTTTCAAACTAAGATTCTAAAGATTTGTTGGACAGTTTTAGGAGTTTGCATCTGCTGTATTCTTTCTGCATTAGGAGTATTTAATTTGGCTTCCAGAATCCTTTATCCTTGAACTGGAGAGTTTTATGTAAGTAGCACAACATGCTGTAACATAGATCCTCGTTGTGTTGCTCCATTTAGTTTTCTGTTTTTCTTATACGGTTATTTTGGCCATTGCAGGCTGACCAAATATAGATGTCTACAGCTGATCCAGTCACCCTAGGCTCCTTTTCTAATCAGCAGAGAAAAATAAACACAGCCAGACTGTGATTTTATTTCATCCTAAAATAGATATCTAAAATAGGTTAGATGAAGGCCACTGTAAAATGCTTATTTCTCTCGATTAACTATAAAGGGAGGCAAAAGGTTGTAGGCATTTAAAGAGTAGACCTCTAAAAATTAGAGGTGTAAACATCTTAAGTTTGGTGAGATGAGTCCCACATAAGATCCTCACTTCTCTCCATTGGTGTTGATTCTCTCCTGCTAAAGCACTGGAACATTTCACTTCTCGTGCTCTGACCTTGCCGATAGCAAAGTAGAAGACAATGGGTTACTTTTGCACTAATTTCTAGTGATTTAAAGATTTATGACTGTAGGAAAGGATTTATGACAGGAGAAAAGCCTGCCGCTCTATGAAAGGATTGTGCTAGCTGAGAGTCAAGTGTAATCTCTCTTACTTGCACCCAATTTCCTGACATAACTGTCAAAATGTCAGCAACTTCATTTTAGGATTACAGAACATTATCTAAATTTTAACATGCTTATTAAAAATAAAAAAAATAATAATAAAAAAAATCAGTGGAAACATCATGTGAAGGAAACATAAAAAAAATCCCATGAATTCTTGCTTCAGCAGTTAGAGATGTGTGAAAGCCTAGGGATTAGCATGTTCCCTTTCCATTTTCAGTATTAATCTATAATTAGCAATATTTTTTTCTAGTGGTAACTTGCAAGGAAATCACTTTTGCTCTTTCCAGTTTGCAAGTGGGATGTTGACTGCACACTCACCACAGGGAGAGTACAAATATCAGCTGCATGTCAGCATCATTCAGTAGAGATTTCCACCCTCTGAGGGTAGTTTTCTGTAGGTGTGAAATTAGATGCATCTTCTCCATTTACCAGGTTTTTTTTGTCTGTACTTTCATTTAAACAGTTTTTGCTAATAGCCATGGGAGCAGACATTAATTTAATGGACGTAGCCTAAAAGTCTGATAGCTGTAGACAGCTGAATAATCAGTTCTGGAATTTTGGAGCAACTGTATAAGCAGGCTGAGAGTCGAGAACTATCAGAGAAGAATGAAGGGCTGTACCTGAAGTGAGAGAAAGAAAAATTGGAAAGGTTTATTCTAACAGTGCATAATTAATGCGGAAGCATGTTTTTCTTTCCTCTTCCCTATATGGCAGGAGGAGCTTTACTAGTGAACTTTAAAAAGCTGATACATTATCATGTATTATCTGAAAATACACTTCACATGAAATGTTAAGTTTCAAGACAAATGCATGGTATTTAACCTTAAAACCTAACTGTCTTTAGGGAGAAGCGGTTGATTCCAAAGGAAACAATGCCTGATTGAGAAGCAGTAAGACCTCCTGAAGGAGGGAAAAGAAATTAAAACATCATTGTAAAATTTAGCCCCATCTAATTTACTTTTCATTTTGCAGTAGCAAGGAAAGAATATAGCCCCATTGACCTAAGTGCTTCAGAAGTGTATGGTGATTCCTATTTGAGCCAAAAATATGAAGCTCCTTGGAATTTTTGGGAAAATGGTGAAACTTGATATTATGCCAGTCCTGCAGCAAATGATGACCTCCATATTCCATTAGATCTGTATATGCATACACACATACACGTCTGTTTAATAAAATTTTGCTACCAGCAAAAGATTAACTATTATCTTGGGGTTTGTATACATATAAAAGTAGTTACATTCTGTTGGATACCGGTCAAAGTTTCAACTGAAATGCAAAAAATAAGAAATCGATGCTTTTGTACAGCTTCAGCTCATGGACATATAAAACGTTAGTATAGGAATATAAGAACACAGCGATGGAGGGAAACCTTAATTTTCCCTAGCGCTCTTGCAGGAGAGTGAAAGAGGACAGAGGTGAATACTACTTTTAAGAGACATTCTTTATACATGCTCTCCTTATTTTGTTACATAACAGGCAACCTTACATTTTGGTAGATTCAAAAGATATTAGCAAGATTAGGTTGACTGCTCAGGCTCTGGAATGTGGCAGGAAAATATTTTAGGCATAAGAATCAACATTTATGTAAAGGCTATACATATTCTATAATATGTAGGAACTAGGAACACTTGCTGTATTTGCTCAGGTTTTTTTCTTAATATGCTTTATTTATGTTTTCCATAGTGCATCTCCTCTGAAGCTTCTCACAACCCCCATAATCTCTGCCAGTCCCTCTTTCCAATGTGAAACCTCTTTGACCCTTCCTAGTCCCTCTTGCTGGAATTTATTAACTTGTCCTTGCCTTCCTCCCTCCAACCTGCACTGACCCCCCCTAAGACTGCTCTTCCCATCCTGGATCCACTCTATCCGTGCTGTAAAACTAAATGTTTTTACCTGAAGCATGGGCCAGGGAACTGAATTTTGCCTTTACTGCTGCAGTCTCAAACCATCTTTATAAGCAAAGATCCAAGATAATTCTTTCAATCCTTGACATCAGTCTATAGTTTTATGACCTTACCAGCTTCATGGTTTCATCTTAGGGGTAAATTTTCCGTTCCTATGCAATAAATCATTTTAATCTTTTCTTGATGACCTTGTAAAATGCCCTCTCTGCACTGTTTACTCCTGTCGGGGTGTTACCTGAGTGCTCTGGACAGTTTCAGTTGAGGTAATGAGCTTTTGCTTGCTGAGAAATCTGCTTTGGTTATTCTTCGCTTTGCCTATTAAACACAGGAGTATATTGCTATATGCAAAAATGATAGTAACAGAAAGCATCTCACGGATTAAAAATCCTTACATTTACCTTCAAAAAGATTTCTTCTCTTTTCACATTTGTGAAAATATTATCTACTCCTATGATTTCAAATATCGATACAAGATTAGCTAGACAATGTGCTAAACTAATTTGCAAGTCAAGTAAAGAGCCTAACTCGCCAAAATTAAGTTGTCTACACGAGATAGTGTTGAAAAGTGATGTCAAAAACCGTAAAAGAAAACAAGAATATTTTTAGAATCACTCAAAATTAGACCCAACCTGGAAATGTTAAAATTACTGACAAAGCTTTCATGAGAAGATAAAACTCCCATGGAATTCATGTTTAGGTTTTAACCCCTAGAATACAGTTTAACCTCCATTAGGCACTTCAAGTTAGGCAGACCATGAGTAAAACCTAGACTCTAACCAGAGGATGGCTTTTAACCATTGGACAAAATCCTGGGTCATCCCACATACATAAGACAGACAATCATCAGATTCAGAAACCCTTTCACAACAAGGAAGACAGTCTTCAGCACAAGAAAGTGAAGTGATAATAAAATTTAAAAAAAAACTCTAGAAGATGCCTGAAAAGGGATTTGAAGAGATGAGCCAGAAAGTTCTGAAGGGAAAAAATAAAAATAAAAATATCTTGTACTCCACCAACAGACTTATAGAAAAAAAAAAAAGTTCCACAAACCTGTATACACAATCAAAGAAGGGAAAGCCTTACTTCCTGAGTGAAAGATAACACCTGAGAATAGTGGTTATAGAATCATAGAATCATAGAATCATAGAATCATAGAATAAGTGAGGTTGGAAGGGACCATTAAGATCATCAAGTCAAGGTTATAGGCTAGCATTGCTGAACTTCTTAGAGGAGGAAAAAAAGAAACAAAAAAAATCAAGTGCCTAAAACTTTATTAAAAATTACAGATATTCATGTATAAAAATTAGAATAATTTGCATGTAAGGATGCTGGTCTGTATGTATCTACTTTGTATACATAAAAAGTACTGACAGTCACTACGATTTAATGCAGACACATAGAAGGACCACCAAAAAAAACTTGTCTCAAAGATATATCAGTCTACTACCGTACTTTTTCAAAAGTCTCAATAACACAGTCTACATACTAAAGCTTTAAAAAAAACTTATGTGAACTGTTGAATAGTTCCCACACAAAATGCTGTATGGAAAATGGAATTTAGCATGAGATATTCCCTTTTCCGTGCCCAGTTGAAAAAGTAACCTACAGAAAATAAATGTTTCAAGAAAAGCACCAGTTATGAATGGAATTTATTCTTGAAGTTTGTCCTGGTTTGAGGTAAAACAGAATCAATTTTCTGTTTGGTAATTTTACTTTTCAGCTAAGCCTCTTCTAACTAACTGAACTCTGCAGCAGCTTCTGGGAAAATTGAACGATACAACGGACTATTAAAAACCACCCTGAAAGCAATGGGGGGTGGGACCTTTAAAAATTGGGACAAGCATTTAGCGCAAGCTGCCTGGTTCGTTAACACCAGGGGATCCATCAGTCGAGCTGGTCCTGCTCAGTCAGACCTTTTACAAATTGTAGAAGGGGATAAAGTCCCTGTGGTGCATGCAAGGAATATGTTGGGGGAAACCGTTTGGGTTTTTCCTACTTCAGGCAAAGGCAAACCCATTCGTGGGACTGGTTTTGCTCAAGGACCTGGATGTACTTGGTAAAGAAGTCCAATGCGTACCTCAAGGAAATTTAACCCTGAGAGAGAATACTCAATTCTCAGCTGTATGATATTAATTGTTACACAATACTAACACTGTTCAATAAGTGTTTTTGCAGGATAACACAGCGGTGATGAAACCTGAGCTAGCTTCATCAAGTGGTGCCCAGCAAACTCTTCGAGGTGGACATGCTACCTGTGGGCACGAACCACGATGAATTTCATACCGCCTTTTCCTGCCCTGAGAGACTGCTATCATAGATGGAATCCTGCAATTGTGAACTAAATTAACTTAACGAATTTTTGTGTATAAAGATAAATCATAAATTAGTGATCTGTATATATATATGAATGTATACATATTTGAAAAATAAAAAAAAGTTAAAAAAGCTTTTATACTGAGCATGATGCAAATGGTATGGAATAAGGGGTGGAATGTCCTGGTTTTAGGTAAAAGAGAAACCAATTTTCTGTTGAGTAATTTTATTTTTCAGCTAAGCACCTTCTAACTAAATGAACTCTCTGAAATTAACGGCGCATTTTTAAGACAGTGTCTGCTTCCAGAGTGATAAGACCTGATTGTTTATAATTTATGCCAAGGAGTGGTATGCAGAGAGGCTCTTGCTTATACTTATTGCTATAACAACCAAGGTCAGCTAACTTTGTTATTTGCCACGTTGGAGGGTCGGAAGCGGAAAAGCGTAGAGGGGTCTCATCTGTGGGGAGGAGAGGACAGGACAGATGACCCAAAACTGACCTGTTGGTCATTCCATGGTATTCCATCCCATCTGCATCATGCTCAGTATAAAAGGTGGGGGATCAGAGGGTCAGCCCTCTTTCTTCAATGGCCGGCATCCGAGGAGGACTCTGTCTGTTCGTCTGCCTTTGATCCCGATCCGTGCGTTCCTGAATCCAGATCCGGAATCCAGTTCCCGTCCGTCGCTGAGTCCAGTCTGGGACTGTCCCAGTGCCTGCCGGTGACGTGAGCATCGTCATCCTGGGAGCTTGATACAGTTCTGTATATATTGTATCTATCTCATTGTTTTCTTTTTATCATTTTATTAATATTTCATTAGTTTAGTTTCTTTTAAGCTCGTAAGTCTCTTTCTCTCTCTTCCTCCTCTCTCTGAAGGGAGAGAGGTCAAGAGAGCATCTGTCGCTCGTTTCAGTGGCCAGTCCGGCCCAAACCACGACAAAGTTTAAGATGGACAATTTGTTCTGCTAAAATTAAGGTTTCATTATATGAAAGAGTATGCATTTCTTCTGAGTTTTCTTTTTCCAGTTTCATGTAGAAAAGGTTCACTTCGATATTCCTTATTTTATCAAAGACTCATTCCTAGTCATCTTCTCTTCAGGCTCACGCTGCTCCTCATGCTGGTCCCTCACTATGTTTCCAACATATAGTGTCATGATATAGGCAACAGTTTGAAAAAAAAAGTACTTTCAGGAAAACCAAGATGTTGCAGAAATGCTGCTTCCCTTCACCAGGCAATTAAGGATTCCTCCTTAATATAATTGTACTGCTTTGTTTTAGAGGCATTCACTTGCAGAAATCTTATCTTTTAGAGAAGCTCTAAAACCATAGTCTTCTAAAGAATGCAAAGGATCATCAGATGTCTGCCATCAACAGATGAGCACATGTCTCAGAAGAAATGCAGGTGGAATAGCACTCGAGGGAAAAGCGATATCATCGCTTTTGCCTGCCACCTTTCTACGTATTTATGAGTTTTATGGTTTAAGATTGCCACATATTATTAAGCTTTGAAGTTTATTTTAAAATAAATGGGAGTCTGAAGCTTAGTTTAAAAATAAAGTAAAAAATATGTATTGTTTGGATAATTCATATTTTCTATTTAAAATAATAGCGTAGCAACTTTAGAAAAAGGTATGGCTAGTTTCAGGAGCAATCAGTAATCTGTTCTTATTTTATTAGGCAATTATTTAAGAAGATAAACAATTTCATCCCGATTGCAAAAAAAAGATGTCTTTAAAATTGTAAAGATAATTTTTTGTTGATTTTCAGTTTAAGTCAGTATTACAAGATAATCTGTTACCTGGAAATAATGCCAAAGGCCCACTATCAATACCACACACTGAATCTGTCCTAACTTCTTTCGCAGCGATGATGAAGGAGGTAAATTTGGAGTGTTTCTCTTTCTGTTAACATCTTTAATATTCTCCCTGCCTGACTTGACAAAAATATTTTCACAATCTTTTCCCAGTATTTCCCAATGCAGGCTACTCTGTCTGTATATGCAACAGACTTTGCCAAAGGCTTTTCAGATTGATTTAATTTGAAGAACTTCTTAATACTTTTGCAACAGCAAAAGTACCAAACAGCTTTTAAATTGTTACTAGTAATTGTCTTTTGTAAGTGCTGTATTTTCAGATCTTATGGTCATGAAGCTGGCCACATCAGTTCCATGGATAAAATTATTTTCAGGATTTTTATGACAGGCTTCCAGGACTTCATGCTCCAAAGATATGCTGTCCAAAACATCCGGCCATTACAGAAATCTTTTTTCAAATGTTGAAGATGTTCAAGAATGATAAAATGCAGAATGTATCATCACATATTTGTTATAAGACGACATTATTTTCCGTTTGCAAAGCTGAGATATGACCTAGAATTTTACGGATTTAAGAACCTACATAGATTTGTCTTGTTTCAGCTTTAAATGTTATAGGAAACAGGTTAAGTCTTTCTGTGTTGAATGTTTGAGTCTAGAATTAGTTAACTGAAGTTTTTTGTCGTTCTGGTGTTTGTATTTTCTGAGTCTTGAAGCTGTCATCCACAGAATATCCATACAACCAGTACTAATGGTTAGTCAAGTTTTTTGTGCTAGGTTTCCATAAAGCACTGTTAGGCGATTTAATTCCTTCCTGAGTCTCAACAGATTTACCCCTGACAAATCCAACAATGCTATTCGTTGGACAACACTTTCATCCTCCTTCTCATCAGCCTTTGAAAAAAGTGCCTATTTTCTATTTCCCTTCTTCATTGTTTTTTGAGGTCCAGTATCTCCTGTACACCTTTTACATGCTGGCTTCCTTCTTCATGGTTCCCTTTGGTGTGTGATTCTCCCTCTTTCTCCCAGTTTCGCTGGCTATTCACCATTGCTTAATCCCCTTGGTCCCTGAGCTTCTCTCTCTACAATATATTTTTATAAACCTTATTCACAACCATGGTTACCACTATTTTCATGCCATTAAACTACCTTCCAAGAAAAAGTACATCATTCTCTATCTGCTGAACATCTTGACATCACTTTGTGAATGTTTAACTGGCAACGTAAATTCAACATGATGAAAGTGCTGTTCCTGATTTTCTTACCTGGCTACTGTATCTCCTCAGTTTCCCTGTGTTGTGGTTTAACCCCAGCCGGCAACTAAGCACCACACAGCTGCTCGCTCACTCTCCCCCCAGCAGGATGGGGGGAAGAGAATTGGAAGGGTAAAAGTGAGAAAACTCATGGGTTGAGATAAGAACAGTTTAATAACTGAAATAAAATAAAATAATAATAATGATAATAAAAATTGTAATGAAAAGGAAAATAACAAAGAGAGAGAAATAAAATCCAAGAAAGACAAGTGATGCAAATGAAAACAGTTGCTTACCACCAACCGACCGATGCCCAGAAAGTCCCCAAGCAGCGGCTCCCCCCGCCAACCTTCCCCCTAGTTTTATTGCTGAGCATGGCATCATATGGTATGGAATATCCCTTTGGTCAGTTGGGGTCAGCTGTCCCAGCTGTGTCTCCTCCCAACTTTTTGTGCACCCCCAGCCTGCTCTCTGATGGGGCAGTGTGAGAAGCAGAAAAGGCCTTGACTCTGTGTAAGCAGATGTGTAAAACGTCCCTGTATCATCAACACTGTTTCCAGCACAAATCTAAATCGGCGACACCCGAGATGCAGGGGGTGCGGCTGCAGTCGCCATCGCAGCCAGGAGGAGAAACCTGACGACCTATGCCTTCGGCTCCTCCTCTGGCCCCCCCCCCCCCCTCCCCCCCCCCACCCGCCGTCGCCGCCGCTCCGCGGTCGCCCATGCTGGGCCCGGCCTCGGCCCGCGCCGCCTCTCGGCCCGCCTCGCCGTAGTCCCGCCGCAGCAGCGTGAAGCCCTGCCGGCAGCACAGCAGCCACCACAGCCCGCCCGGGAACGGCATCGCCCCGCCGGCACCGGACGGGACACGACGGGACCGGAACGGGACGGGACCGGCCCGCCGCGCACCGGCCGCCGCCACCGGGACCGGCCCCCGCCGCCGCCCCCCACCCCCTTCGGCTCCTCCTCTGATACAGACAAAGTGTTACGAACAGTGCTGCAACGTCTTGACGATGGTCTATTTCAGACGCGAAAATTCGCCCGCAAAAGACAGACTTAACGACTCAATTGAGGACATTTACAGACGTACAGACTTTACTAGGAGACATTCAATTGGTGTGCAACTGCTCTTGGAGTTGCCTATTTCTCTGTTAATTTGTAATAGTGTTGAATCGTCGTATGCAGTTATTTGTCAGTGACAAACAGGAAAGGGGGAAATTCTCCCCCGCCCCCCCGCCTCACCTGTGCCACTGACAAATCATCAGGTGACAAATCATCAGGAGACATGTTTAAGATTTTAGAATGGGTCTTTTTAAGAGTACAACCCAAGTCTAGCATTCAAACAAGACCGGAGGCAATAGGGGAGTTGATCAGGAAGGGCAGAACAAGAATCATAGAGATTAGTGGAACGGAACCTGATGATGTCAGTATTCCAGTGAATGGTGCCGATTTAGAATGGTGGTTGCGTAACTCAACTTCCATCCAAGAAGCATTAATAGGCTATAATGGTCGTATACATTCGCAACAACCAAAAGAGAAAATGTGGCAAGTATTAAAACGAAATCAGTGGATGGAAAAAGCGCATCATGTATGCAAGCATTTACTTGCATGCTTTGCCGTGTTAGGAGTGCCCGAACAGATTAAAACAGACAACGGGCCTGCATACATTAGTCAAAAGGTGAGAACTTTTCTATTGAGATGGGGAATTAAGCACGCAACAGGAATACCCCACTCACCAACCGGGCAAGGCTTGGTTGAGCGAACCCATCAAGTGCTAAAAGATTATCTAAATAAGCAAAAGGGTGAAGACACAGATGCACAACAGCGATTACACAGAGTATTGTTTACGCTAAATTACTTGTGTCTTATGGGCGATCAAGAGGAACTGCCAGTAGTGATACACCATCAAAACATTAAGCTGAATAGTACCACTACCCTACCTAAATTTATGGTACATTATAAAGACCCGACCACCGGAGCATGGGTGGGACCAGTGCCAGTCATTTTTAATGGACGAGGGTACATGTGTGTCTCTACAGGAACAGGCCCAGTGTGGGTCCCGAGCAGAGCGATAAAACCAGCATTGGAAAGACGACGGACAGACCAATACCAGGAGATGGCGTAACAGAATGGCCCCAAAGAATCTTAAGAGCTTGCTAATAAGTAGTTGCGTCCTTCTTTTGGATGCAGAAACGGCAGGGCTTGATCACCCCTGCAGTTTCAAAGGAATGTCTGGGTGGCTTTGGCAAATATGACCGGTCAAGATTCCATCTGCCTATCCACAGCATCACCCGAGAATCCATTTTCCACCTGTCTAGTCGGTCTTCCGTCTGACCAATGGCCTTCCAACTTACAAACGCAATTCCTAGGTAATGGCTCTGCAACTCTTGCTGATAGCCGGGATGGATGGGCTGCATATCTACCACCCCTCCATGCCGAGCCGCAAGAGCTAGAACTTGTAGGATCACTCATGATAGATAGCTGTGTGTACTACACATACAATTTTTGCCTGTTTTTTTTTGCACTAGGAGTAGCAGCAGCACACGCTTTAACCACGCTTAATAAATTAGGATATTGGCTTGCTAAACAATCTAACGCTACACTCCAGAATAAGGCTGCCATAGATTTTTGTTATTAGCGCATATCATGGGTGTGAAGACTTTTGACAGGATGTGTTGTATGAACCTCTCAGACCACTCCAAATCAGTACACCAAAGCATCAGAGAATTATATCAAGGAATGCAAAAGCTGAGAAAAGATGATGAATGGGGATGGTTGAATCAAATACTATCAGGTTGGGGAATCAAAAGTTGGATAGCTATGATTGTGAAAACTGGCTTGCTTATATTGCTCATTGTAGTTGTTATAATATCAGTTGTATTATGTATCTTCTCTTGTCTACAGCGCATGCTCATGAAAATTGTGCACCAAGCCTGGGTTGCTCAAAAAGAAGAAGGGGGAATTGTGGAGAGATTCTTAAATGAGAAAAGGCATGGTTTGGTTCTGGTGAGCAACCCAGGGTTTGAACTAAGCACCCAGACTGAGGGAGAAAAGATCTAAGTAAACAAGAAAGGTGACATCACCATATCCGGGAGAAGAGTTGAACAGAGGCGCGTGAACAGAGGGTCTTAGCCAATCGGTTGGGGGACGTTGTACGTGAACAGGGGAGCTGGACCAATCATAGCGTTGTTGAATATGCATGCTTTGCTGCGAGTCTATATATACTCTGCTAAAATATGCAATAAGGGAGGACAATCATACTCACATTGAGATCGCGTCGTTACTCCATCGCGGGTTATGGAATATAAGCCACCTTAAGTGGATGCAAAACAACGTGAGCGAATGGCTTGATAACTATGACAAGTGGGACGATAGCCTCCCAATAGGGCCGCCTCCGCAAGAAGTAGAACTGGTAGACTCGCTGAACGCTTCTTATTGTCTGTTTATAAATGCGAGCTCCGACCATTGTGCCGGGGAGCCATCTTCCCTACCATGTAGTGCCATAATACCCACACCCGTGTCCCCAATTGGAAATGAGTCCGACTGGGAACATTGGTGTAGCCACATCCTTAGAAACCGGTCTCATGCAGCCCCGGGCACATTATACCCAAGACGACTCCCTGCTGGGCTTTTCCTCATCTGTGGTAACCGAGCTTGGAATGGAATCCCCTCCGAGCCCGAAGGGGGCCCCTGTACAATTGGTCGTCTGAGTCTTGCTCTGCCACATCATCATCCTAAAAAGAACAACCCCGTAAGATGGCGCAGAGAGGCGGAGCAGGTATTGGATAATACTTGCAACGACAATGTCAATCTTTGGAATAAATGGGAGGTAGTTTTCGCTTCCTTTTTTGCTCCGGGCGTAGCGGCGGCCCGCGCACACCGAAATTTAGAGACACTCTCATGTTGGGTTGTCAAGCAAGCTAATTTAACTAGCAGGGTACTGTCTGCAATAGCAACAGAGTTAGACTCTGTGCAGCACGCTGTTTTGCAGAACCGCATGGCTATTGACTTTCTGCTTTTAGCTCACGGTCACGGGTGTGAAGATTTTGACGGGATGTGCTGCATGGATTTGGAAGATAACTCTAGCTCCATCCACAGGGAAATTAAGCAACTGATGGAACACTCACAGAAAATACAGAAAGACGTTGGATTTTTTGGGCTAGAAGGCCTAACTAATTGGTTAGGCCTAGGAGGGTGGCTAAAGGGGCTAATTCAAAGCTTAGTATTGGTCTTAGTAATAGTTATTGTAGGGCTTTTAATGCTTAGCTGTGCTTTGTCATGTATTAAGCGGCTTATAACGCAAGTTACAAATAACGCTTGGCTGGCACAAAATAAAAACGGGGGAATTGTGGAGAGCTGGCTAGCCGAGCGAGGGCATGTCAACATCGAAATGTTGACTCATCAGGATCTCAAGAAATACCGAGAGCAGCTCCTGTGAGAACTAATAGATAACAAGTCATCAGGATCTCAAGAAATACCGGGAGCAGCCCCCGTGAGAACTAATAGATAACAAAGACAGTCTGCCCTTGTTTATTCCAACAAAAGCTAAACAAGGGACTTGTGGTTAAAAGAAATGAGAACTATGTGCAGTGATAAGATGTGTATGCAAAGATAGACCTTGAGATGCCTAACCAATAAGGAGCTTGGCTTTTGCAATATGTATGAGCTAATTAAGACTGTTATAAAAGGTGTAACCGTGCTTTAATAAACGAAGTTTGCTGATCCCTCATATTGAGTGACTGCTTCTTCCCTCCATTCCGGCGAATGGCACGACACTGCATAAGTGTTTTTTATTATTTCTTTTAAAGTAGGTTTATGTGCCAGTGGCTTAATAAAATTACTTGCATGTTCATGGCTTGTATTTGTTTAGTTTTTAATAAATTATATTCTGGGGACATTTTACAGTTTCATAAGATTTTTAGTCCTGCTGGCCACACTATTCCTGAAACAAGCCAGGATGCTGTTGGCCTTCTTGGCCACCTGGGCACACTGCAGGCTCATATTCAGCTGGCTGTCGTCCAACACCACCAGGTCCTTTTCTGCTAGGCAGCTTTCCAGCCACTCTTCCCCAAGCCTGTAGTGCTGCATGGGGTGGTTGCGACCCAAGTGAAGGACCTGGCACTTAGCCTTGTTGAACCTCGTACCATTGGCCTCGACCCATCTATCCAGCCTGTCCAGATCCCTCTGTAGGGCCATCCTACCCTCAAGCAGATCAACACTCCCACCCAACTTGGTGTTATCTGCAGACTTACTGAGGGTGCACTTGATCCCCTCGTCCAGGTCATTCGTAAAGATATTAAAGAGAACCGGCCCCAATACTGAGCCTTGGGGAACACCACTTGTGACCGGACACCAACTGGATTTAACTCCATTCACCACAACTCTTTGGGCCTGGCCTTCCAGCAAGTTTTTTACCCAGCAAAGATGTCCTGGTTTGAAGTAAAACAGGACCAATTTTGTTCAGTAACTTTGCTTTTTAGCTAGGCCTCTTCATACTACTGAAATTAACAGCATACTGTGCAGACACTGTTCGCTCACAGAGTGATAAGATCCATGTTTATAGTTGATGCCAAGGAATGGTATGCAGAGAGGCTCTTGCTTATACTTATTGCTATAACAACCAAGGGCGACTAACTTGATGTGCCCTGTTGGAGGGTCGGAAGCAGAAAAGCGCAGTGGGGTCCCACCTGCGGGGAGGAGCGGACAGGACAGGTGACCCAAAACTGACCAACAGGGTATTCCATCCCATCTGCCTCATGCTCACTATAAAAGCTGAGGGATCAAAGGGTCAGCGGGCTCTTCCTTCAATGGCTGATGTCTGAGGAGGACACTGTCCGTTCGTTGGCCTTTGATCCTGATCCTGAATCCAGATCCGGAATCCAGTTCCCGTCCGTCACTGAGTCCAGCCTAGGACTGTCCCAGTGCCAGCCAGTGTCGTGATTGTCATCCTGGGAGCTTGATACGGTTTTGTATATTTCTCATTATTTCTTTTTATTATTAATATTTCATTAAAGTAGTTTAGATCCTTCTAAACTCCTAAGTATCTTTTTCCTCCTCTGCCTCTCTCTTTGAAGAGGGGTAGAGGGGAGCATCTGTCGGTCCCATCTGGGGTCCCCTATGTCGCCAGTGGCCGATTTGGCCTAAACCACCACAGATTTATTGGTGCCCAACGTGGGGCACGAGCAGTGCTCGACCAGAGCTGTGATAAATTGCCTGAATAGTTTGAATTCCATCTTGTTCTGAGATTAGAGCAGACACCGTACAGCATGTCATTCTTAAACAAAATGTTGTATCATGCCTTTAAAGAGCTTGGTTTGCACTTGATTCAGTCAACTCTGTTTAACCTGCCAAATGCATTGCAAAGTTTATTTACTCTTTGTGTTTTTATGCAAAGGTTTAAATGTGCTGTTTTGGTGTGATTTGCAATTCTGAGGTATAATATGATTACTTCATTAAAAGCTCTACCTTCATATCTTGGGCATTGCGTGATGGATTCTGTTACTAATTACACTTTCGGTTTTATCTTGGGAAAGTTTATTTTGCCCTTTGATGATTATACTAACGTTACACCCTCAGAGCCAGAGGATCGAAAGCTTTCAGGATGTGACAATAACGATTGTTACTTTCTTAAGACCGTGATTTTGTTATTGGTTTTCCTGCATGTGTTGCACGGGTGGTTTCTCATGAATCATCGGTGCAGGAGTAGCTATAGGGTAACACGCACTGCTGCCACTCAAACCTCAGGAGCCACTCCTCAATCTGCAGTGGTGCAAGCCACGCCCCCGCCCGTCCGGGCCAAAGCCATGTCCGTGCCTGCAGCGACACAGGCCCTGCCCCCGCACCCCCGGAAAAAGTCACTCCGCAGCCAGCGATACAAGCCACACCGCTGCCCGTCCCTGTAAAAGTCACGCTGCCGTCTACATCAGCATCAGCTCCCCCTTCCACTGTAATAGTACAGGCCCCGCTGCTGCCCGTCCGGGTGAAAGTCACACCCCCGCCGGCACTATCCACTTAGCAGCCTGCGGTAAAAGTCACGCTGCTGCCACCAGCACCACCATCAACTGCCCCCCCCCCCCCCCACTGCAATGGCACAGGCCCCGCTGCCGCTCGTCCTGGCAGAAGTTACTCCAGCCAAAACAACGAGCACTGTCACTGCTCCAGCTGCTCCTATAACCAGTACCGCTGCCACTCAAACTCCATCAGAACCGGTACAAGCTGCCCCGGTGATCAGGAAGCAGAAAAAGAAGTCAGCTCGTTCCCCTGTCCCTTATGACAAAGACCAGCTCAAGCCAGATATCTTGGGAGAGAGTTCTGACGGGGATCCAGAAGAAGGTCCTTCTAAAGCAGATCCAGGAGAGGGTCCTTCTCAGGCAGCCTCAACACAGGAGGAGGACTCAGATGTAGAGATAGTTGTTAAATCCTTCTCTATGAAGCATTTGAGAAATAGGAGGAAGGACTTTAGTCGTCATGAAGGTGAAACACTCATCTCCTGGTTGCTCCAATGCTGGGATAGTGGGGCTGATACCATATACGTAGATGGCAGAGAAGCTAGGCAGTTGGGAAACCTGGCCAGGGATGGAGCTATCAATAAAGGGATTGGGAGAAAGACAAGCACTCTCAGTCTCTGGAGGCGACTGGTGTCAGCCATAAAGTGCAGGTATCCCTTCAAGGATGATATCAAATGCTGTCCAAGTAAATGGACCAACATGGAAAAAGGTATTAAGTACCTGAGAGAAATGGCTGTGCGAGAGGTGATTTATAGTGACTGGCAAGTGACTGTAGACCCTGATTAAATGCCATGCAAACGATCTATGCTGAAAAAGTTTGTACAAAGTGCACCATCAATGTTTTCCCACACATTGTCAACAATGGTCTGGGGAGGATCTGATACCGACACACCAACTGTAAGTGAAGTGGTTAACAAGGTACGACAGTATGAAGACAGTCTCTCTCGTCCTTTCTCTATGGCAGCCGTGGAAAAGCTGACAGTGGTCACTGAGAAAATGACTGAGACAATGGAGCAAATGACCAAGAAAATAGTTGAGCACACCGATAAACTGCTTGATACATTATCCAAGGTGGAGGAAAAATCCCATTCTTCCCCTGCACAGACCCACGCTGCAGCTGCTAAGAAAAAATGTCCTCCCACTCAAGAGAAAACACACCCTCCAACTCAAGACAAATTGAACCAGATCTGAGATATCCTGTGGTTTTGCCTCTGTGAATATGGAGAAGACATGAGGAAGTGGGATGGAGAACCTATCTCAGCCCTACAGGCACGGGTGCTTGAGTTGCAAAATGAAGCAGATGGAAGAAAGAATTCTTACAGGAGGAAGGCTGCTCCAACCTGTGGTGGGCGATCCTTCGGTCCAGGTAGGAACCCATCTGCTAATCGTAGGTGCTATGGTCGACGTTAGAGGGAGAGGGGCCCTTCCTCCAGCCAGGAGGAGGAGAGGGACAACCGAATTTATTGGACTGTGTGGATTTGATGGCCTGGCACATTAGAGCCACAAAAGTATAAAGCCCTGGTGGACACTGGTGCACAGTGTACCTTATTGCCATCGAATCATAAAGGGGCAGAAACTGTCACTATTTCTGGAGTGACAGGCGGATCTCAAGAACCGACTGTATTGCAGGCCGAAGTGAGCCTAACTGGGAATAAATGGGAGAAACACCCCATTGTGACCGGTCCAGATGCTCCATGCATCCTTGGCATAGACAACCTCAAGAGAGGGTATTTTAAAGACTCAAAAGGGTATCGGTGGGCTTTTGGTATAGCAGCTGTAGAGACTGAGGATGCTACACAGCTGTCAACCTTACCCGGTCTTTCAGGTGACCCTTCTGTTGTGGGACTGCTGAGGGTTAAAGATCAGCAGGTGCCAATTGCTACTGCCACGGTGCATCGACGACAGTATCGCGCCAACCGAGACTCCTTAATTCCCATGCATAACCTGATTTGACGGCTAGAGAGCCAAGGAGTGATCAGCAAGACTCGCTCACCCTTTAACAGCCCTATATGGCCAGTGCGGAAGTCTGATGGGGACTGGAGACTGACAGTAGACTATCGTGGCCTGAATGAAGTCACACCACCACTGAGTGCTGCTGTGCCAGACATGCTAGAACTTCAGTATGAACTGGAGTCAAAGGCAGCTAAATGGTATGCTACAATTGACATTGTTAATGCCTTTTTCTCTATTCCTTTGGCAGCAGAGTGCAGGCCACAGTTTGCTTTCACCTGGAGGGGCGTCCAGTACACCTGGAATCGACTGCCCCAGGGGTGGAAACACAGCCCTACTGTTTGCCATGGACTGATCCAGACGGCACTGGAGAAGGGTGGAGCTCCAGAACACCTACAATACATCGATGACATCATTGTGTGGGGTAACACGGCAGAAGAAGTTTTCAAGAAAGGTAGGAAAATCATTAAGATTCTTCTGAAAGCAGGTTTTGCTATAAAAAGAGGTAAGGTCAAGGGACCTGCACAAGAGATCCACTTCTTGGGAATTAAGTGGCAAGATGGGCGTTGCCAGATCCCAATGGACGTGATTAACAAAATAACAGCTATGTCCCCACCTAGTAACAAAAAAGAAACACGAGCCTTTTTAGGTGTTGTGGGTTTCTGGAGAATGCATGTTCCAGGTTATAGCCAGTTTGTGAGACCTCTCTATGAAGTGACTCGAAAGAAAAATGAGTTTATGTGGGGCCCTGAGCAACAACAAGCCTTTGAGCAAATTAAACAAGAGATTGTGCATGCAGTAGCCCTTGGACCAGTCTGAACTGGATGGGACATGGAAACTGTGCTCTACACCGCAGCTGGGGACAATGGGCCTACCTGGAGCCTTTGGCAGAAAGCACCAGGGGAGACTCGAGGTCGACCCCTAGGATTCTGGAGTCGAGGGTATAAAGGCTTCGAGGCCAATTATACTCCAACTGAGAAAGAAATCTTGGCAGCATATGAAGGAGTTCGAGCTGCTTCAGAAGTAATTGATACTGAAGCACAGCTCCTCCTGGCGCCCCGATTACCAGTACTGGGCTGGATGTTCAAGGGTAAAGTTCCTTCCACTCATCATGCCACCGATGCTACCTGGAGTAAGTGGGTTGCCTTAATCACACAGCGAGCTCGAATAGGAAACCCAAACCGTCCAGGAATCGTAGAAGTGATCACAAATTGGCCCGAAGGCAAAGACTTCTGAATGCCACCAGAGGAGGTGTTGACACATGCTGAAGAAGCCCCACCATATAATGAACTCTCAGATAATGAGAAACAGTATGCTCTCTTTACTGATGGATCTTGTCGTATTGTTGGAAAGCATCAAAATTGGAAAGCATCAAAATTGGAAAGCTGCTGTGTGGAGTCCTACACGACGAGTCACAGAAGCTGCTGAAGGAGAAGGTGAATTGAGTCATTTTGCAGAGGTAAAAGCCATCCAGTTGGCTTTAGATGTTGCTGAATGAGAAAAGCGGCCAGTAATCTATCTCTATACTGACTCATGGATGGTGGCAAATGCTCTGTGGGTGTGGTTAAAGCAGTGGAAGCAGAGCGACTGGCAGCACAGAGGTAAACCCATCTGGCTGCTGAATTGTGGCAAGACATTGCTGCCCGGCTAGGGAACCTAGTCGTAAAAGTATTTCATGTAGATGCCCACATACCCATGAATCGGGCCACCGAGGAACATGGAAACAATCAGCAAGTGGATCAGGCTGCTAAAATTTTCCAGACAGACTTGGACTGGGAACATAAAGGTGAACTATTCTTAGCTTGGTGGGCCCATGACACTTCAGGTCATCAAGGAAGGGCTGCAACTTATAAATGGACCTTTGACCGAGGGGTGGATTTAACCATGGACGCTATTGCGCAGGTTATCCACGACTGTGACACGTGCGCCGAAATCAAGCAAGCTAAATGGTTAAAGCCTTTGTGGTAGGAACTAGGGCTTCTACACACAAAGAAGTGTCGGGAACATTAGCCCAACTGAAGTGTATCTACGCTAATGCACGTAGCATGGACAACAAACAGGAGGAGCTAGAAGCCATGGTGCACTAGGAAAACTATGATATAGTAGCCATCACAGCAACGTGGTGGGACACTTCGTGTGACTGGAGTGCCGCAATCAATGGCTACAAGCACTTCAGAAGGGATAGACGAGGAAGGAGAGGTGGTGGGGTGGCCCTGTATGTTAGGGACTGTTATGAATGTTTAGAACTCAATCATAGCGATGATACGGTTGAGTGTCTATGGCTCAGAATCAGGGGGAAGGCCAACAAGGCTGATGTTGTGGTGGGGGTCTGTTATAGACCACCCAATCAGGACAGAGCAGTAGATGAAACTTTCTACAAGCAGCTGGGAGAAGTCTCGCGATCGCTTGCCCTTGTTCTTGTGGGGGACTTCAATTTCCCAGATGTCTGCTGGAAATACAACACAGCAGAGAGGGAACAGTCCCGGAGGTTCCTAGAGTGTGTCGAGGACAACTTCCTTACTCAGCTGGTGAGTGAACCTACCAGGGAAGGTGCCCTGCTGGACTTGCTCTTTGTGAACAGAGGACTGGTGGGTGATATGATGGTGGGAGATCGACTAGGGCACAGTGATCATGAAATGACTGAGTTCTCCATTCTTAGAGAAGTAAGGAGTGGGGGCAGCAGAACTGCCACCTTGGACTTCCAAAGGGCAGATTTTGACTTGTTTAGGAGACTGATTGACAGAGTCCCTTGGGAGGCAGTCCTGAAGGGCAAAGGAGTCCAGGAAGGCTGGACACTCTTTAAGAAGGAAGTTTTAAAGGCACAGGAGCATGCTGTCCCCATGTGCTGTAAGTCATGCCGGTGGAAAAGAAGCAGCAGCTTAGGGAAAAAAGGAGAGTCTATGGCCTCTGGAAGAAAGGGCAGGCCACACACGATGACTACAGAGATGCCGTGAGGCTATGCAGGGAGAAAATGAGAAAGTCCAAAGCCCAGCTAGAAATTAATCTGGCTTCTGCTGTACAGGACAACATGAAATCTTTCTATAGATACATTAGCAGCAAAAGAAGGGCCAGGGAGAGCATCCATCCTCTATTAGATGCAGGGGGAAACATGGTGACTAAGGATGAGGAAAAGGCTGAGGTGCTTAATGCCTTCTTTGCCTCAGTCTTTAGTAATAGGACCAGTTGCACTCTGAGGATCCAACCCCCTGAGCTAGAAGATAGAGACCGGGAGCAGGATGATCCCCCCGTGATCCAGGAAGAAATAGCCAGTGACCTGCTGCAGCACATAGACATGCACAAGTCTATGGGACCGGATAGAATCCACCCAAGAGTTCTGAGAGAGCTGGCGGAGGTGCTCACCAAGCCACTTTCCATCATTTTCCAACAGTCCTGGCTGACTGGGGAGGTCCCAGCAGATTGGAAACTAGCCAATGTGACACCCATCTACAAGAAGGGCCGGAAGGAGGATCCGGGAAACTACAGGCCTGTCAGTTTGGCTTTGGTGTCGAGGAAGCTGATGGAGCAGATCATCCTGAGTACCATCACGCAGTATGCACAGGACAACCATATGATCCAGCCCAGTCAACATGGGTTTATGAAAGGCAGGTCCTGCTTGACTAACCTGATCTCCTTCTACAACATGGTCACCCACTTAGTGGATGAGGGAAAAGCTGTGGATGTTGTCTATCTGGACTTTAGTAAAGTCTTTGACACCATTTCCCACAGCATTCTCCTGGAGAAACTGGCTGCTCATGGCTTGGATGGGCATACACTTTGCTGGGTAAAAAAAATGGCTGGAAGGCCGGGCCCAGAGAGTGGCGGTGAACGGAGTTAATTCCAGCTGGCAGCCGGTCACGAGTGGCGTCCCCCAGGGCTCAGTACTAGGGCCAGTCCTGTTTAATATCTTTATCAATGATCTGGATGAGGGGATCGAGTGCACCCTCAGTAAGTTTGCAGATGACACCAAGCTGGGTGGAAGTGTTGTTTTGCCTGAGGGTAGGGAGGCCCTGCAGAGGGATTTAGACAGACTAGATCGATGGGCCAAGGCAAATTGTATGAGTTTCAATAAGGCCAAATGCCGGGTCTTACACTTTGGCCACAACAACCCCCGCCAATGCTACAGGCCTGGGGAGGAGTGGCTGGAAAGCTGCTCAGCAGAGAGGGACCTGGGGGTGTTGATTGATAGCCGGCTGAACATGAGCCAGCAGTGTGCCCAGGTGGCCAAGAAGGCCCAACAGCATCCTGGCCTGCATCAGGAATAGTGTAGCCAGTGTAGCCAGTAGGACCAGGGAGGTGATTTTATACCTGTACTCAGCACTGGTGAGGCCACATCTTGAGTACTGTGTTTAGTTTTGAGCCCCTCACCACAAGAAGGACATTGAGGCACTGGAGCGTGTGCAAAGAAGGGCAAAAAAACTGGTGAGGGGTCTGGAGCACGTCTTATGAGGAGCGGCTGAGGGAACTGGGGTTGTTTAGCCTGGAGAAGAGGAGGCTCAGGGGAGACCTTATTGCTCTCTACAACTATCTGAAAGGAGGTTGCAGAGAGGTGGGAGTCGACCCGTTCTGTCAAGTAACGCGTGATAGGACAAGAGGAAATGGCTTCAAGTTGCGCCAAGGGAAGTTTAGATTGGATATTAGGAAGAATTTTTTCACTGAAAGGGTCATCAGGCATTGGAATGCGTTACCCAGGGCAGTGGTGGAGTCCCCATCCCTGGAGGTATTAAGGGTCGTGTAGATATAGTGCTCAGGGACATGGTTTAGTGGTGGGCTTGTCAGTGTTAGGTTAATGATTGGACTAGATGGTCTTACAGGTCTTTTCCAATCTAGGAGATTCTGCGATTCTATGGGGGACGATGGCTGAAATTTAAGTATGGGGAGGCTTGGCAAATTGATTACATCACACTCCCTCAAACCCACCAGGGTAAGCGCTATGGGCTTACAATGGTGGAAGCAAGCACCGGATGGTTGGAAACCTATGCCGTGCCCCATGCCACTGCCCAGAATACCATCCTGGGCCTTGAAGACCAAGTCTTGTGGCGACATGGCACTCCAGAAAGAATTGAGTCGGACAATGGGACTCATTTTAAAAACAATCTTATCGGTAATTGGGCAAAAGAACATGGCATTGAATGGATATATCATATCCCCTATCATGCACCAGCTTCTGGGAAAATTGAATGATACAATGGACTGTTAAAAACCACCCTAAAAGCAATAGGTGGTGGAACCTTTAAAAATTGGGACAAGCATTTAGCGCAACCTACTTGGTTCATTAACAGCAGGGGATCCATCAATCGAGCCGGTCCTGCTCAATCAGACCTTTTACATACAGTAGAAGGGGACAAAGTCCCTGTGGTGCATGAAAGGAATATGTTGGGGAAAACTGTCTGGGTTTCTCCTGCTTCAGGCAAAGGCAAACCCATTTGTGGGACTGTTTTTGCTCAAGGACCTGGATGTACTTGGTGGGTGATGCTGAAGGATGGAGAAATTCAATGTGTACCCCAAGGGAATTTAACCCTTGGTTAGAATACTCGATCCTGAGCTGTATGATGCTGATCACTACATAATACTAACAGTGTTCAATAAGTGTTTTTCAGGTTAACACAGTGGTGATGAAACCTGAGCTAGCTTCATCAAGTGACATCCAGCAAACTCTTTGAGGTGGACATGCTACCCACAGACACAAACCACAATGAATTTCGTACCATCTTTCCTGCCCTGAGATGAGATTCTGCAATCATGAACTAAATGGACTTAATGAACTTTTGTATATAAACATAAACCATAGAAGAGTAACTTGCATGTATCTATATCTATATATCTGTGTGTTTATAGATTTGATAGATAAAAAGTAATAGTGATCTGAGCAAGATGCAAATGTTATAGAATAAGTAGTGGAATGTCCTGGTCTGAGGTAGAACAGGACCAATTTTGTTCAGTAACTTTGCTTCTTAGCTGGGCCTCTTCTAACTACCGAAATTAGCAGCATATTGGGCAGACAATGTTCGCGCTCTCAGAGTGATAAGACCTATGTTTATAGCTGATGCCAACGCATGGTATGCAGAGAGGCTCTTGCTTATACTTATTGCTGTAACAACCAAGGCCAACCAACTTGGCCAAAAAAAAAAGGGATCGGAGGCGAAAAGGGCCGGCAAGGGGCTCTCTTTGGGGGCTTTCAAAGCCGGAGGAAGCACCCAGCTCGTCCTCGTACTGCTGCCGGAACCGAACCGGCAGCTTGAGGGAGGGCTGCTGACGCGGCAGGGGCGGAGCCTGCAGCACGCGCGGCAGTTCAAAAAGAGCTGTGAACACACTAATGGTCACTTGCTGAGGAGACCAGCTCCAGTGCAGGTAGGTCCGCACTGGGGAAAGGGATCGGAGGCGGAAAAAAAGGGATCGGAGGCGAAAAGGGCCGGCAAGGGGCTCTCTTTGGGGGCTTTCAAAGCCGGAGAAAGCACCCAGCTCGTCCTCGTACTGCTGCCGGAACCGAACCGGCAGCTTGAGGGAGGGCTGCTGACGCGGCAGGGGCGGAGCCTGCAGCGCGCGGGGCAGTTCAAAAAGAGCTGTGAAGGAGCGCAGCGAGATTCGTTGGGCACCGAGTGCATGGGCAGCCGGTGGGTGGAACCCGGGGTGTCACCTGGGAGCACCACACGAGGGCGGACCTCCCTGAGTGGGCACAGTAACCAGGCTAACAGGGTGCAACAGCTCACATGGAAAGGTGCTGTTGCCCTACCAATGTGGTCAGGGAGTCATGGTAACCACCCGGCAGAAGACCGTGGCCCCAAAGAACCGTGCACGCACCAGCTCTGATGCTCCTTCACAGACAGAGCTGTCGTGTGAGCATGTTGCCACCCAGACTCTCACACCAGTGTCAGAAGGTAATGGTAAGCATGCCTGTGGCAGGTGTGCCCAGGTTGAGGAGCTCCTACGCTTAGTGATGGAACTCAAGGAGGAGATAAGTAGGTTGAGGGACATCAGGGAATGGGAGAGGGAGATTGATGCATGGAGTCGCACCCTGTCAACCATTACAGAAACCCAACAGGCAGCCAGAGCCACTGCTGTAGAGAAATCCTACTCCTCTCCCCAACCAGCTGAACAGGGTAGCTTAGAGGAAAGGGGACAATGGCAAGGTGTTCCTGCCCGACGCAACAGGTGCCGCAGGCACATCAGTCTGCCAACCACTATACCGTCTGAGGTCCCATTGCAGAACAAATATAGTGCTCTGCAAGAGGAACCGAGCAACAGTGAGGATGATAATCCTCCCCGTACGGAGGTGCCATAGAGGCCTCGTCGGACCACGCCCTGAATTAAAACTGCCTCAGCAAAAACCAAAAGACGGGTCATTGTAATAGGTGACTCAGTTCTGAAGGGCACGGACGGTCCGATTTGTAGACCAGACCCGCTATATAGGGAGGTTTGCTGCCTCCCTGTGGCCCGGGTTGATGATGTTAAGAGGAAGCTTCCCTCCCTAGTACGACAATCCGACTATTACCCTCTTCTAGTTTTTCAGGTAGGAAGTGACGACGTAGTGAGAAGAACGCTGAGGGCAATGAAGAAAGATTTCAGGGCCTTGGGACGACTGGTTAAGGGATCGGGAGCACAAGTCTTGTTCTCCTCTATCCCTCCAGTTGCAGGGAATGATGAGGGGGTAAACAGGAAAGGCCAGCAGGTCAATGACTGGCTCCAAACCCGGTGCTACCAGCAAGGTTTTGGGTTCTTTGATCATGGCCTGATTTATAGAACACCAGGGCTGCTGGTAGCAGATGGGAAAAGCCTATCTTGCAGGGGGAAGAGGGTTCTAGGACTAGAGTTAGCAGGGCTTATTGAGAAAGCTTTAAACTAGATTGGAAGGGGGATGGGGATGTAACTGGGCTCATCAGAGAGGCACCTGAGTGTAGTAGCTCAGCACTTGTGAGGCAGGATGTTGGAACTGTTAAGAATCAGAAGGCCCACCACCTCTCTAGGGCTACACACTCATTGGCCTCTCTGAAATGCCTATACACCAATGCACGCAGCATGGGGAACAAGCAAGAGGAGTTAGAAATCTGCGTGCAGTCACAGGGCCATGATCTCATTGCAATTACTGAGACATGGTGGGATAGCTCACATGACTGGAATGCTGTCATGGAGGGCTATGTTCTCTTTAGGAAAGATAGGCCAGCAAGGCGAGGTGGGGGGAGTTGCTCTTTATGTGAAAAAGCAACTGGAATGTATGGAGCTCTCCCTGGGGGCTGATGATGAGCAAGTTGAGAGCTTGTGGATAAGGATTAAAGGGCAGGGTAACATGAGAGATACTGTTGTGGGTGTTTATTACAGGCCACCTGATCAGGATGGGGAAGTTGATGAGGCCTTCTACAGACAGGTAAGAACCGCCTCACAATCACAGGCTTTGGTTCTCATGGGGGACTTCAACTTCCCTGATATCTGTTGGGAAGGCTACACAGCTAGGAACGCACAGTCCAGGAGGTTCCTCCAGTGCGTTGATGATAACTTCTTGACTCAGGTGGTGGAAGAGCCCACAAGAAGAGGTGTACTACTGGACCTAGTATTGACAAACAAAGAGGGACTGGTGGAGGGTGTTAAGGTTGGGGGCAGACTTGGCTGTAGTGATCATGAGAAGATGGAGTTCAGCATTAAGTGCAGTATGAACAAAATGACAAGTAGGGTTGAAATGTTGGACTTCAGGAGGGCTAACTTTGATCTCTTCAAGAAATTGATGGGAGAAATCAAATGGGAGAGGGCTCTAGAGGGTAAGGGGGCTCAAGAGAGCTGGCTGATATTCAAGCACCAGCTCCTCCAAGCTCAGGATAGGTGCATCCCGAAGAGCAAGAAATCGGGCAAGGGAAGGAGACCTGCATGGCTGAGCAGGGATCTTCAGAAAAAACTCAGGTGGAAGAAGGGAGTTTACAGGATGTGGAAAAGGGGGCTGATGACTTGGGATGAGTACAAGAATGCTGTCAGGGTATGCAGGGAAGAAACGAGAAAAGCCAAGGCAGCTTTGGAATTGAACCTGGCAAGGGATGTCAAGACCAATAGGAAGGGTTTCTTTAAGTATATAGGAGACAAAAGGAAAACCAGGGAAAATGTGGGCCCGCTCTTGAATGAGACGGGTGCTGTGGTGACAGATGATGCAGAGAAGGCGGAGTTGCTGAATGCCTTCTTTGCTTCTGTCTTCACTGCTCGGGCCAGCTCTCGGGAGTCCCAGACTTTGCGGGTAACAGAGAAAGTCTGGAGGAAGGAAAACTTTCCCTTGGTTGAAGAGGAACAAGTTAGAGAACAATTAAGTAAACTGGACACCCACAAGTCCATGGGGCCTGATGGGATGCACCCGCGAGTGCTGAGGGAGCTGGCAGAAGTCATTGTTGGGCCACTCTCCATCATCTTTGAAAGGTCCTGGAGAACAGGGGAGGTGCCTGAGGACTGGAGGAAAGCCAACGTCACTCCAGTCTTCAAAAAGGGCAAGAAGGATGACCCGGGAAACTACAGGCCGGTCAGCCTCACCTCCATCCCTGGAAAGATGATGGAACAGCTTGTTCTGGGGGTCATCTCCAAGCATCTGGAGGAAAAGAAGGTTATCAGAAGTAGTCAACATGGATTCACCAAGGGGAAGTCATGTTTGAGTAATCTGATAGCCTTCTATGATGGCGTGACTGGATGGGTGGATGAGGGGAGGGCAGTGGATGTTGTCTACCTTGACTTCAGCAAGGCTTTCGACACTGTCTCCCACATCATCCTCACAGGCAAGCTTAGGAAGTGTGGGTTAGATGAATGGACAGTGGGGTGGATTGAACAGTGGCTGACAGATAGAGCTCAGAGGGTTGTGGTTAGTGGTGCAGACTCTAGTTGGAAGCCAGTAACTAGTGGTGTCCCTCAGGGGTCAGTACTGGGTCCAGTCCTGTTCCATATATTCATCAGTGACCTGGATGAAGGGATAGAGTGTACCATCAGCAAGTTTGCTGATGATACAAAACTGGGAGGGGTGGCTGACACGCTGGAAGGCTGTGCTGCCATACAGCGTGACCTGGACAGGCTGGAGAGTTGGGCAGAAAAAAACCTGATGAAGTTCAATAAAGGCAAGTGTAGGGTACTGCATCTAGGGAGGAATAACCCCATGCATCAGTACAGGTTGGGGGCTGACCTCCTGGAGAGCAGCTGTGTGGAAAGGGACCTGGGAGTCCTGGTGGACAACAGGATGACCATGAGCCAGCAATGTGCCCTGGTGGCCAAGAAGGCCAATGGCATCCTGGGGTGTATCAAGAAGAGTGTGGCCAGCAGGTCGAGGGAGGTCATCCTCCCCCTCTACTCTGCCCTGGTGTGGCCGCATCTGGAGTACTGTGTGCAGTTCTGGGCTCCCCGGTTCAAGAAGGACGGGGAACTGCTGGAGAGGGTCCAGCAAAGAGCTACAAAGATGATTAGGGGATTGGAGCATCTTTCTTATGAGGAAAGGCTCAGGGACTTGGGGCTTTTCAGTCTAGAGAAAAGAAGACTGAGGGGGGATCTTATCAATACTTATAAATACTTAAGGGGAGGGTGCCAGGTAGATGAGAATAGCCTTTTTTCAGTGGTGCCCAGTGATAGGACTAGAGGTAACAGGCACAAACTGGAGCACAGGAAGTTCCATCTTAACATGAGGAGGAACTTCTTTACTCTGAGGGTGGCAGAGCACTGGAACAGGCTGCCCAGAGAGGTTGTGGAGTCTCCCACTCTGGAGACATTCAAAACCTGCCTGGACACCGTCCTGTGCAACCTGCTGTAGGTGTCCCTGCTGTGGCAGGGGGGTTGGACTTAGATGATCTCCAGAGGTCCCTTCCAACCCTGACGATACTGTCATACTGTGTGGTACTGTGAACTTTGTTACTTGGTTATTAGCTTGCCAGCTAATTTTATGTGCCCTGTTGGATGGGCCTAAGTGGAATAGCATAGAGGAGTAGCTACTGTGGGGAGGAGCAGACAGGACAGGTGACCCAAAACTGACCAACAGGGTATTCCATCCCATCTGCCTCATGCTCAGTATAAAAGCTGAGGGATCAAAGGGTCAGCGGGCTCTTTCTTCAATGGCTGATGTCCGAGGAGGACTCTGTCTGTTCATCTGCCTTTGATGCCAATCCTGAATCCAGATCCAGAATCTAGTTACCATCTGTCACTGAGTCCAGCCTGGGACTTCCCCAGTGTCAGCCGGTGTCGTGATTGTCATCCTGGAAGTTTGATATGGTTTTGTATATATTTCGTTATTTCCTTTTTATGTTATTATCAATATTTCATTGAAGTAGTTTAGTTCCTTCTAAACTCATAAGTCTCTCTCTCCCTCCTCTGCCTCTCTCTTTGAAGAGGGGTAGAGGGGATCATCTGTCAGTCCCATCTGGGGTGCCCCACATCCCCAGTAGCTGGTTTGGCCTAAACCATGACAGAAGCGTACACCCATCCAAGCCATGAGTAGCCAGTTTCTCCAGAAGAATGCTGTGGGAAATGTTGTCCAAGGCCTTACTAAAGTCCAGATAGACAATATCCACAGCCTTTCCTTCATCCACTAAGCGGGTCACCTTGTCATAGAATGAGATCAGGTTTGTCAAGCAGGACCTGCGTTTCATAAACCCATGCTGACTGGGCCTGATCACCTGGTTCTCCTGCATGTGCTGCATAACGGCACTCAATATGATTTGTTCCATAACCTTCCCAAGCACCAAGGTGAGACGGACAGGCCTGTAGTTCTCCGGATCCTCCTTCCGGTCCTTCTTGTGGATGGGCATCACATTTGCTAACCTCCCATCGACTGGGACCTCCCTGGTTAGCCAGGACTGCTGATAAATGATGGACTTCAGAGTTGCATGTAAAAAGGTTGTTGTCCTCTAGTTATCTCATATTAAATAAACCAGGTGTATTTGTACCTGTAAGTAAAAGGGAATGTATAATGTTGTATGTATATCTATGTAGTGGACAGGATGTTTTATAGAGGAACCTTGTAAGGAATCATCACTTGATTCATGTAAACTCATCTCACTCGATTTTTCTTCTTGAACAATAATACAAAGCAGAAAAACAGCTCTGAAGTCATCCATCATCTTGTAGTAAAATGAAGTTATAATTCATGATGGCTGAATGGGCTTCAGATTTTTTTCACGTTTTTTCATGTTACATGCCTCATAAGATTAAAAAAAATGGGATATGGACCAAACCAGAGATAGTAAGGAGCATGAAATGGGAAGTGATTCATGAGTCACTAGAGCTGATACATAACTGTTCTCTTCCAGATTAGATGGTTCTCAGTTCCCAAGTCACAGGGCTATATTTCACTTACACCCCTAATTATATTTTTTTTGTCATATTTCTCTTGTTAAGACATTAGTGTTTTCTATTTTGTGAATTTCATGCCCTGCATTATGTAAAAGAAAAAATATATATACACATACACACACAGATACTTTAATGATAGATGGATGTTAGTGGTTGAATACTGAATTATTAATTCACTTTGAGAAGAGTTTATTCCTGTTTTTTTGAGAAAGGAGAAGTGGTAAGCTTGGAGAAAAAAAAAGGGCTAGAAAATGAGCATTATTAAGTGAAATACTAACATGATGATGCATGCTGCTAGCTCTGGATACATTTATTACATAGGTAACATAATCACTGTCAAGACCTGTCTTCAGTCTTGGGCAGTATCCTTTTAAAGATTTACTATTTATCAAAAGTAGGTACATTCCTTCCCCCCCCCCCCTGTTAGTCAGATGCAGATGCACATACAGTTTTTGTGTTTGTATTTAGACGTGTTGTCCTTCGTAGCAGATTGCTGAAGCTCGTCTTACAGAGTTTCATTGTTGCCCTGTTGATTTAGACTGAATACAGCAGTCACATGGAGAACTATGCTGTGTGTATAAAAAGAACAATACTCTTAATGTCTGAAAATCAGTTTCTGTGCTGACTAGAAAGGTGACAGAGCTGTGAGACATTGGCTTCAAATACCAAGTTCTTCTGAGCATTCTAGGGAAGAAAGAACCAAGAGTGAAAATCAGCTACTCTTAGGTTTCTGCAGTCAGCAAGTGAAAGGTCAGCACTGTGTGAGAAAGCTTTAGTGTGAGAAGGGAAAAACAGATAAAGAAAAGAGCAGGGTGGAAGAATTAAGAGTTAAAAAGAAAAATGCAAAAGTCATGAAGGCCTGCATTGCTATATCTGAAGCACCTCATTGTTCTCCTTCAAATCTCCTTTTAACTTTCTATTTCCGTTATGCCCACAAAGACCCTGGAGTAGTTAGCCTATGGAAACCACTGGTTATCACACTGCCACCAATTTGTACTTCCTTCTCTGCCTACATCCATATGTTGTCACTCCTTTTACATTGTATTCTGCTCTGGAGAGGAAATTTTATTCATTCGTGTATTCACATATTCATTCACATATTCAAGCTTGTTCCTACTACAGTGTGACTTTGATCTGCTATTTGACAATATGAATATTAATTCTAAGATCTAGATGAATGACCTATCAATATGTTGCTTTATTTCAGAGTGTTGTTCATTGCCTTTGGCATCTCAAGCTGAACCAGATCATGGTTGGTACAGGAAATGGTTTGGCAAAAGTGTACTATGATCCTGTCAAAAGCCAGAGGTACGTCATGATTAATGATTAAGAATATGATTTTTTCTCAAATTTAGCCTGATTCTACAATTATACTAAGAAATTAGAAAAATTGGTTTAGTTACATTTGTTTTGCAGAATTTTACTTATTTAGTTACAGTGGAAAGAAAAAAAAGTAAAACCAAAACCAGTTTGTTTTTGAAAAGCAGTGCATTTTCGTCTGGGCTTTTCATGGTGCTGTATGCTGGCATTGCATGAAATCTACAGTAAGAATAACCAACCTTTCATCTGATCTCTTGAAGGTTGCTGATATGGTGTTATTGAAAGGATGTTTATTTTATTTAGACATATTTTTTGATGTCTTTTTTTTTTTTTTCTGAAGTAAAAATCTTGATTAAAAGCATTAGCTTAAACTTCAGTGTTTGTGAAGTAATGCTGGAAGACCCAGTTTGAGAGGGGGCAAGGCAAGGAAGCACATTCCCATCTTTCTGCTTGTTTTCTCACCCACCCCCTCCTATCACATGTGGATTTTGCCTGTACATCTAATGGAAAGTGGTATGAATAAGATGTTCTTCCCTTATATGCCCTCATCTTTTTTTCACTGGCATCCAAAAACATGCTGTGTTACAGTTCAGTTTCTGGATACTTACTGTCATCTGGACACTTGGATGTGAAGATAAACTCTGGTTTATAAGATTGTCAGAAATATATTTTATTTTTCTGGTCTTTGTCAATTTAGAGAACAAGACAGTGGTTGGTCATCATTGTTTGGATCCCTCTCCAGACGAATGCCTGAGTCTCCTAGGCACAGACCACAAGAGCCCTAGCTCCATTTTGCACCTGGTTTGTTTCCTGGTACTTATCATGAGAAGGAAAATACCACCAGCTTAAATCAGTCTTGCTGCAGTCAGGCTTATGCAGGCTTTCCTGCTGCAGTGTTACTGACACCTCTGGTTAGATAACTGCTACCTCTGCTGCTTAGGAAGAGTACTAGGAGCAAATCATTGCCCATGTTTGGAGAGGAGCACTTTCAATGTGCACACTACAAGTACTGTGTACATATGAAGTGTGAAATGAATCTTCCACCCTTATTTACGCATGTCATATAAACTGCTCTATAACAGAAATACTAACCGCTCTACCCTCTTTCATATGTGCAGGGACAGGCAAAGATACACACACACATGAATATTTAAAGTACTACATAATTTAGTTGAGACTATGTCTTGAATAAAAAATTGTTTCTGTCTGATATAAACAGACCAACTGAACTGCTGAATGTTTCTTCCTAGGGAAGCAAAATTATGCGTGGTCAAAACAACATGAAAAGAGAGACAAACAGAGACTCTTACGCAAGATTACATTATAACACGTAAGGAATTTAAACATATCTTTATAGCAGCAGCCTTAGCTCTTTCTCAGGTATGATATTATTTGCAGATCATCTTGCTTTATATTTTCCCCTCTAAAAAGTTGCAATCTTTCATTAAGTATTGAGCATTGGTGTGAGTTGTTAGTGCTTCACAGAAGTTTATTTATAACCTTGCATGATCAGAAAGGTATATATTCTGTATGCTCTGTAGTTGTTAATAATGATTGGTTTCTAGATTCTGATGCACCTGAAAGGACAACTGCCTTAAAGTTGGGCTGTCCTCATAAGTATTTTGTGTTTGTTTGGTTGGTTTTTTAAATAAATTAAGCTTCAAGATTCTCTTTTTCCTTTCTTAAATTTTCAGGTTTGCATAACTAAATTGGTGAGTATAGATGGATTTAGGAAGCTTTTCGCTACTTGAGAACATCAACAATACCAGTGGCAAAATCAGAGATGTTAGTGATAGATCTTAAACAAATTCCAAGTGATTTTTCAAGATTTAGAACTTGCCCAGAGATATATGGGGGCTTAAATAGCTTAAATGTCTCTCCAGCCTCAGGGTTATACTTGTATAAGACCTCATGTTCATATTAAGAGTCGTTGATGCATAAGAAATAGCTATCATAACTATAAAATGTTTAGTGACCTGCCTTTTCCCATGAGCAAATTTTACAAGGGGACAAAGGGATAGACTGAGAGATTTTGGCCCTCCCCATTAGCATTGCTCTATGTAATGTTTCCTCATGTGAAGTAAGAGCTGTCATACGGTTGTGCTGTCCTGCTGCTCTTCCTTTTCTAGTTGCACAGTGTTTGGATTTAGCTCTGTTTTCCGGTAGTCTTGGTCTTAGAAATAGCTAAAACCATTTCTGTAGAACAAATAAGTTGTTTGGCAGTATAATAAACAAAAAGAAAGTTTAGAATGAGAAAGTCTGGGCAGTCTTGGTAACCAGGCCCATATCAAGGCATTTTGGTTCTGGGTTCCCATTTCAGGTACTTTCCAGCCACAGCTGTCTCCTACTTACCTCACTGCTGCAGATGTGCAGCTCCAGTTTTTGGGTGGCAGTGGCTAAAGTAGCAGCTGTAAAGATCAGGGGTATTTATCTCACTCCATCCTTACTACAGCCTTGGCTATATCAGCACATGGTCTATTATCTAAATACTTTGTGTGCACTGTCCTTAATGTTTATATCATAAAGAGCTTTTGTGATATTTTTTTTTTTTTAATCTGCTTAAAATCCAATGGAACTTGTGTATCCAATGGCATTGATAAATGCCATTCAAAGATTTAGGTCTCAATTATGCAGTGTTTCAGAATTTTGTCACTGAGTTTTAGCTGTTTAACTGTTTCTTCCACATAATTTTGAAACTAAATAAGGACACTTCCATATAAAGCAATGCAGAAAAATGTAAGGATTTGCTTTACAATTTTTTAAGTTTTTTGCATATTTTGGAAACTTTTCAGAGGTTATATGTCTGCCTTTTAAGCTTATAGGTAGAACTCGAAAGAACTGAAGATCTCTGAAGTCTTTTCCAAAGTGAACCAACCCCTTTTTCCTTCTTCTCCTCTTTATGTTTTTTTTCCTTCAGACTTCTAGCTGCTTTTTAATCTCAGGATTGCCTATAATGGCTACTTACAATGCAGGAATGTTGTTTGAGGGATTAGGTGTTACTTTTAAAACATAGGAATGCGCAGCTTGGGTTTCCCTTGGGCAACCTTGATTTACAAATGGCAAAAGCTTGGATCTGTGCATTAGTTACCTCAGATGTTCTATGCAAACAAATCAAGCGTAGTGCTTGCTAGCAAATTGTCCCAGGCATTTCATAATTCATGAAATCTTCAAAAATAAAACCTAAACATTCATTCCCAAAGATCTACTGCTGTGTCACATGGCTGTAACTTCAGTCTAATAAATTGAGCAGGCTTCCAGAAATAAGGTGGAAAAATCAAACTGATAGTTCCCTGGATGCTGCCTTCTGGTTTTTATTCAGTATAAAGCTGTTGCCCCGAAATGTAAGATTTCTTTGGTTGTTTTTTGTCTTTCCTAGGTCTTTTGACCCTAACGCAATTTCCCACATTTTGGGAAACAGCAGTGCTCAGCAGAACTGAATGTGAGTGCTAAACCTGACGACAAGAAAACTGTGTTCCTTAACATGGTGTTTCTCCGTTGCTGACAAATGCACCTCTTGTCTGAGCAGACCGAAACAGCACATAGATAAATTACTGTGATTGAAGATACTGTAGCAGTTTTATGAGTAAATAGAAGTTTTAAATCCTGATAATTTAGCCAAATTGTCTCAGTTATGGCTATTATTCCAACCTTAATTGATCTCATCATATAAGGAAAACATGGTTATTACTTCATATGCAGAAACATCATATTTTTGGATCATTGAGGGGATTCCTCCCCTCTCTTTCTCAGATCCAAGAATACATCTATGGTTTTGTCACACTGTTAGAGTATTAGAAAGCTGTAGAAAAATGGAAAGTTCAGAAAAGAGCAACTGGTTGGTCACAATGCTAATGCTGAGAACTGAATGACAGAGCAATAAATTAAATATACATAAACTGTGCCAACAGTATTTCAAATGAAAGACTGCTGCCTGAAGGAACCCTGGAAATCTAACTGCTTTTGTCTTTGAAAAATTCAGCAGGAAGAAGCCCTCTAAAATACACCTCAGTAAACCACTGCTTGTTTACAGAAAAACTGGGAGTCTGCTTGTTTCTGCCACCCTTCCCATTGCATGGAAGAATCCCAGTCTTCACCCTTGTAATTAAAACCTTAAAAAAATAATGGAATTTCTAACATTTCTTTTTCTCCAAACTGTGACTCTTCAGCCCATGTGCTACCGATGTTCTGTGAACCACGACAGCAAAGCACCAAGAAACAGCTGGAGAAGGATAGGCTGGACCCCATGAAATCTCACAAATCTGAACCTCCAGTAGCAGGACCAGGTAATCTAGGCATAATCATTTCAGACTGTCATATGCCAAAGGGACCACCATGCTTGGGTTCAACACTCCTTCAGATTTGCATTCAAACATTTTTGGGTGGTGACTCTACTATCACAGAATCACAGAATGGTCAGGGTTGGAAGGGACCCCTGGAGATCATCTAGTCCAACCCCCCTGCCACAGCAGGGTCACCTACAGCAGGTTGTCAAGGACAGTGTCCAGGCAGGTTTTGAATGTCTCCAGTGAGGGAGAGTCCACAACCTCTCTGGGCAGCCTGTTCCAATGCTCTGCCACCCTCAAAGTAAAGAAGTCCTTCCTCATGTTAAGATGGAACTTCCTATGTTCAAGTTTGTGCCCATTACCTTTTGTCCTATCACTGGGCACAACTGAAAAAAGACCATTCCCATCCCCCTGGCACCCTCCCTTTAAGTATTTATAAGTATTGATAAGATCCCCCCTCAGTCTTCTTTTCTCTAGACTGAAAAGCCCCAAGTCCCTCAGCCTTTCCTCATAAGAAAGATGCTCCAGTCCCCTAATCATCTTAGTAGCCCTTTGCTGGACCCTCTCCAGCAGTTCCCTGTCCTTCTTGAACCGGGGAGCCCAGAACTGGACACAGTACTCCAGATGCGGCCTCACCAGGGCAGAGTAGAGGGGGAGGATGACCTCCCTCGACCTGCTGGCCACACTCTTCTTGATACACCCCAGGATGCCATTGGCCTTCTTGGCCACCAGGGCACATTGCTGGCTCATGGTCATCCTGTTGTCCACCAGGACTCCCAGGTCCCTTTCCACACAGCTGCTCTCCAGGAGGTCAGCCCCCAACCTGTACTGATGCATGGGGTTATTCCTCCCCAGATGCAGTACCCTACACTTGCCCTTGTTGAACTTCATAAGGTTTTTCTCTGCCCAACTCTCCAGCCTGTCCAGGTCATGCTGTATGGCGGCACAGTCTTCTGGCATGTCAGCCACCCCTCCCAGTTTTGTGTCATCAGCAATCTTGCTGATGGTACACTCTATCCCTTCATCCAGGTCACTGATGAATATATTGAACAGGACTGGACCCAGTACTGACCCCTGAGGAACACCACTTGTTATTGGCATCCAACTAGAGTCTGCACCACTCTCCACAACCCTCTGAACTCTATCTGTCAGCCACTGTCCAATCCACCCCACTGTCCATTCATCTAACCCACACTTCCTAAGCTTGCCTGTGAGGATGATGTGGGAGACAGTGTCGAAAGCCTTGCTGAAGTCAAGGTAGACAACATCCACTGCCCTCCCCTCATCCACCCATCCAGTCACGCCATCGTAGAAGGCTACCAGATTAGTCAGACATGACTTCCCTTTGGTGAATCCATGTTGACTACTTCTGAGAACCTTCTTTTCCTTCAGATGCTTGGAGATGACAGCCAGAACGAGCTGTTCCATCATTTTTCCAGGGATGGAGGTGAGGCTGACCGGCCTGTAGTTTCTCGGGTCTTCCTTCTTGCCCTTTTTGAAGACTGGAGTGACGTTGGCTTTCCTCCAGTCCTCAGGCACCTCCCCTGTTCTCCAGGACCTTTCAAAGATGATGGAGAGCAGCCCTACTATGTGTGTGGGCAGTGTCCAGCACTGTAAGACGTTGGTCTTTGATTGGAGTCCTTACCTGGAAGAAATTAATAATCACAATGACTTACTTTAAGTTATATAATCAGTAAAACACTTATGTGAATGCAGGTCTAAATTAGACTCTTTCTATAGTATTAAATACTTTCTTTGTATCAGATCACTGTTACAGACACAATGCAACATTCTTCTGTTGTTTCTCTGTATTTCTTAAATATTTTTCTCTAAAATACTTTCTTTTTCTTTTTCTTTTTCTTTTTTTTTGCTACAGGTCACGGTGGCCGTGTTGGAATTCATGGAGATACCTTGTCATTATATATAGTCAAGAATATTGCACTGGATAAGACAAATAACAATCCTCGAAAGGCTATTTTACGTCATGCAAAGGAAGTAAAGGAGAATCCATACTGGGTTGCTGCGGCATGTGCTAAGTAAGGAAACAAATAAAAATACAAGTAATGTTTTTGGAGGCCAGTGAGAGTTTGGTAAAAATAGAAGACACACATTTTTAATGGTATACTTTGCCTTTTCTGTATTGCTGCCACGAATATGTAAACCAATAATATTTAATACTCTTAAATGAAGATAAGAGTTTCCAGGAGGTTAAATTGTTGAAATTTGACATTTCCATTTTTAAAATGTAGCTGTCAGTGCTAGAAAATTATTTTAAAGCTTTATAAGTTCATTAGAATTTAGAATCTTCTCCAAATCATAATATGTCTTTTGAAAAGGTACTGTCCCATTGACAGACTGGGATGATAAGTTTTCCAATATGCCCTCTAGTTCTGACTGATTCTTAGGTTAAACCTTCAAGATTGGTGTTATGACAGCGTATTTTATATTATTTCTCAAATGTCATTAGTTTTTATTTGAATTTTTGCTACATAAGGACCTGAGTACCTGCTTGAATTAACTTGGTCTTACAGGTATAGAAATTCTAAAAATTGCACCGATAAAATCTCCTACCAAAAATTTGATTACTACTGTACTTACTGTATATTCTTTATTAATTTTTAGCTCTTTAATACAACAACCATCACCTCTTTCCAGAAACTCAAAGTATATTAAAAATCATAGCTGTTTCTAGTGGTGACACTTGTTTTCTGATGACCCATATGTTAACAAAGATAACTGAATAGCTGTTCCAAAGCAGCTTGAGAACATCAGTGACCCAGCCTGGCTTTGACTGGGTAATTAATAAGTATGGCATTATTGTAAAGTACATCAAATCAATGCATTATACAATATCATCCTTGGTATCAAAGAAGAAATATTTGAAAGTCTGATTCTGTAACAGTTGTTGTAATGAATATGCTAAATATTGTTTTTTAATCGAGGGTTCATGTTTGCAAGTGATGAAATTTACTTTGAATGTGTAGGTACCTGGTCTTATTTGAGAGATGCAACTATCCATTCTCAAAAGTAAATACGATCACACATTCCATCAGGTAGATAGATACCTCAGTATATTTTTGGCTTCGGTAACTTCATTGATCGATTGTATATTAATTTTCATCCCTGACACCTGCAATGTAGCAGACATGAAAGTTTTAAAACATAGCTGTATTACAGAAGGCTTACCGTGTCAGGTGGGCAGATCTCATTATGGTTTCTTGTTAAAAGATGTAGCTGCAGGGGAAGAAGAGAGCTGGCTGAGAAGTGGGGAGGATGCAAATCCAGATTGCTATTAACTTACACACCAAACAGTGATATGTATGTGGGGGGAGTTGGACTGCAGCCAACAGCATGCTGCCTTGATGGTTTTGTCAGTTGATAAATCTCATTCCAGTGAAACTGCCGTTATCCTTGCTTTAAAAACTTGACTTTAAGATGTACCCTATGCAAAGAGTATTTTTAAACTATTACTATTAATAAATTAATTATTAATATATTAATTAATAATAATATAGGCTAAGGCACTGAAATGCAAAAATTTCATTACAATTGTGTTATGTTCTTAATTTTCAGAAATGGAGGTCTATATTAACAGTTGCAGACCAATGGCAGTCATAGGTTTCATTAGCTGCTTGCCTTCACATGCTCATAGAATAGAGAGCTGTGTTAATTATATATCCTATATCTGTCTTTGCAGGACATGTATGTTTACCTTGTATATAAAGTATCTTACAGATGTTCTTACAGATGCACGTTTAATAAAATATGCAAAGTACAAGTAACGTAAATTATCACATAATATTGGATTGTAAGAGTAGCCCCCGTGGCCCTGTTAAAATCAGGAGTTCATAATAACGAGCAGTATACAAACATAGGGAAACTGGCTCCTTTAGCTATAGCATAAGATATACTATAGAGTTAGGAAAGGTGATATTTGGATATATGCTTAAAATTACATACTGTCTTGAGACGTAGAAAACACAACCAATACATTTCATTTTTTAAAGTGTTTATCCTTTTTAATATTTTATTTTTCTACTATTAGTTTTTCCACATTTCTTGTACTAACTTTTCACTTAAATATGATATAAAAGTATCCACTTTATATATCTCATTTGACAAGACTTTTGTTTTTGCATTGTCTAATGGATGGTTATTCACTTACAGTTTTTCATTTTTGTTCTTAAGAAAATGTCTAAGGAAACCATAGTTACTTAATTTTCTTCAGTGATGGTTATAAAATAATTTTAGACTGAGAAAACTAAGAAATGCTCATTTTTTGGTTGATCGGAGTTTTCATAACTTTATGATTTTCATGACTGGGTTAGAGTTCATCTGGTCCTGATTCATAGTGATTAGGTCATTCTAAATCAGATAACTGATTTAATGCTTTTTGAATTGTATTTTCACTTTAATAATTCTTATAAGAAATACCTGTGGCATGACTTTTGCTGTTAGTTTATACATTGTATGTAAAAATATTTCCTTCTTGTTGGAGTTAAAGGTGCCTAATTTATTCTTGAAGCCAAATAGTAATTTGCATTATTTATCACTTGAAATTATTTTCAAGCTTGTTATCATTATCCTGACCTTTCTGTTTCTCTTATAATTTGAGTAAGAAAGGAGGGGGAAGAAAGTAAGTGGCCAAAGGATGGGTGAAGAAACAGATACTGCTGAAAGGATACCGAGGGATGATAAGAAGTACATGCTGAATCAGAAGATGACTTATCACAGAAGCCCAGTGTGAATAAAGCATCCAAAAAACACGTGATCAATGCAGCAGAAAATTCATAATGGATGAGGATAAAGAAAAGACCTTGAGATTTTTCAGGAAAAAGCTTGTTAGAGACCTTGGCAAGAGTCATTCCAGTGGAGTGAAAGGAAAGGAAGGACAGACTGAAGATTTCAAGTAAAGAACTACAGGAAAGGAACTTGAGGCATCAGTTGTAAATGTTTGAAAATTACATTATTTGTGAGCTGTTTGTTTTAACACAGCTGTACAGAGATACTATAATGACTTCAGATGTCCCTCTGAAAGATCAGCAGGAATTACTAAGCATTGTAGCTGGGGGCCTAATCAGGCCCAGATGTAGCTCTCTTCTGTACCATAGGGTGAAATTTCCCTCCCCGTCAAGATAGACCAGAGTTCTTCGAAAATATCTCATAGTTCAGTAATGTTGCTCCTGTTTTGCTGTCTGTCATTGCTGCTTGTCACAGGCAAAAGGAAATGACTTGAAGCAACAGCTTGTAGCTGTGCTGTGTTCACTGATTTCTTTCTCAATGGCGGTACCAGTGTGTGAAGTGTTAGTCATATAGTGGCTCAAGTATCTTTAGTTGAAGAAGCAGGACTGAACAGAATGGTTTGCAACAGTGATTTTGTTGACACATGTTGGTATATTTAAGCTAAATCTTCTTTGGAAATTGTTAATTTTGAGAGGGAAGCTGAGATTCAAAGAAGAGTCAGGCTGGTAGGTGGAGTAAGAAATACAAAGGGGACTGATGCTGAAAACCACTGCTTTTCAGTCTGAAAGTAGCCTTTCTGACATTATTCTGGTTTCTTCTTTCTTTGTTTCAGTGCAATATAAACACAAATTTCAAAAGTTACTGCAACATGAGTCACATGCTGTGATATGCAATTGTCATCTCCAGCTGGTTTAGCTATAGCAGTATTTTTTGATCTGCCTATCTATGAATCTCAGATGCCAATGGGCTATTTTTTACTGGATCCCTGAAAGGTAACTAAGGAAAACAACCCATAACCAGAGGGAAAGGATTAAGTTGACTCTAGAGCAGTCTGCGTGGCCCCTAGAAATTTTTTAGGGGTCTGCATATCTGAATATGTTGAAAACCATTGAAGTAGAGAAGCATGCAGAAAATCATACCAACAAATTGAGTAAGAATAAATCATGCTAGTTTTGTTTTCTCCTTTTTGTTTGCAGCCTGTTAGCGTAACCCACAATAGGAATGCATTTGTCAGTGTATGAGATACTGGTTTCAGCTGACAGCCATGTGGAATCACAGGATCATAGAATAATTTAGGTAGGAAGGGACCTCTGAAGGTCATCTAGTCCAGCCTCCTGCTTAAAGCATGTTCACTTCAATCAGGTTGCTCAGGTCCAATTAGATTCAGGTTGCTCAGGGACTTGCCCAGCCAAGTTTGAATATCCTCAGGGATGGAGATTCCATAACCTCTCTGGGCAGCCTGTTCCAGCATTCAGGTTGGCAGGCACAGTATGCCCTTGCTAAATCCATGCTGGCTGGTCCCTATCACCTTCTTGTCCTTCATGTGCCTGGAAATGCCTTCCATGAGGATTTGTTTCATAGCCTTCCCAGGCACTGAGGTTAGGTAGACTGTCCTGTAGTTCCCCAAATCCTTTTGCCCTTCATGAAGATTAATATGTTTGCCTTTTCTAGTCATCATGATCACCATGATGTCTCAAAGATGATAGAGTGCCCTTGCAATGATGTTGGCCATCTCCCTCAATATCTTTGGGTCCAATCCCATCTGGTCTCATGTATTTGTGTATGTCCAATGAGATATGTACTCCCTGTCTCTGTCTTCCTTTTCTGTTGGTAGTCTCACTCCCTCCCAAAGACTCTGTTGGTAGTGTAGAGGTCCTCAGAGATCTTCTCAGGGAAAACTGAGCCAAAAAAAGCAATGAGTTCCTTGGCCTTTTCCATATCTGATGGTACTAGGTTACCTGCCCCATTGAGCATATTTTCCTTAGCATTCCTTTGGCTGTCGCTGTAGTTGTAGAAACCCTTAGTATTGCCTTCTACATTTCTGGTTTCAATTTGTATTGGGTTTGTGTGGCCAGATTTTGGTAGCGAGGGGGCTACAGGGGTGGCTTCTGTGAGGAGTTGCTAGAAGCTTCCCCTATGTCCGACAGAGCCAGTGCCAGCCAACTCCAAGATGGACTCACCACTAGCCAAGGCTGAGCTAATCAACGGTGGAAGTGGCTCTCTGGTGAAGCAGACTGTCCCCCTGCAGCCCATGGAGGTTAACGGTGGAGCAGATATCTACCTGCAGCCCATGGAGGACCCCACACCAGAGCAGATGCCCAAAGGAGGCTGTGACCCTGTGGAGAGTCCGTGCTGGAGCAGGCTTCTGGCAGGACCTGTGGAGAGAGAGGAGCCCATGCTGGAGCAGGTTTGATGGCAGGACTTGTAACCCCATGGGGGGACCTGTGCTGGATCATTATATTTTCTCTCTCCTGTCCAGCTGAGGAGGGGAGTGATAGAATGGCTTTGGTGGGCACCTGGCATCCAGCCAGGGTCAACCCACCTCACACCTCCAGCTGAGCTTTGGCTTTCCTAACTCCTTTCCTACATGTTCACTTAATGCCTCTATTCCTCTTGGCTAAGGCTGTCCCTGCTTCTTCTGTGTTCTTCCTTTTTGGGGTTTGGTATCTCAGTCAGGAGATCCCTGTGCATTCAAACTAGGCTTCTGCCAGACTTCCTTGACTTTCTGCACACAAGATGAAATGTGTTTTGAGGAGGTTGTCCTCAAAGATCAACCAGCTCTCCTGAGCCCCTTTGCCCTCCATGGCAATCTCCCATGGGATCTGCTTGGCAGATCCCTAACAAACTGAAATCAGCCCCTAAAGTCAAGGATAAATAAAATTGAGAGACTTGATGAGGAGAAAGAATACTGCTTTCCACATTTATTATTTAGCCCTCAGAAATGAGATTTTTTTAAAGTAGTAAACCTGTTTTGATATTTTTTGTATAAATATTAATCATGTAGCAAACTCCTACTACAGTAGCAATCTCTAGTGCAGTTACTAAGCAGAAGAATTTGTGTTTAAATTAAATGATCAGTGGTGATACTGCTATAACAAAAACAGTGTTTTATATGCTTATGTCTTTAAAATGGTCAGGCAGGGCAGAGTAGAGGGGGAGGATGACCTCCCTCGACCTGCTGGCCACGCTCTTCTTGATGCACCCCAGGATGCCATTGGCGGCCTTGGCCACCAGGGCACATTGCTGGCTCATGGTCATCCTGTTGTCCACCAGGACTCCCAGGTCCATTTCCACAGAGCTGCTCTCCAGGAGGTCAGCCCCCAACCTGTACTGATGCATGGGGTTATTCCTCCCCAGATGCAGTACCCTACACTTGCCCTTGTTGAATTTCATAAGGCTTTTCTCTGCCTAACTCTCCAGCCTGTCCAGGTCATGCTGTATGGCGGCACAGCTTTCTGGCATGTCAGCCACCCCTCCCAGTTTTGTGTCATCAGCAAACTTGCTGATGGTACACTCTATCCCTTCATCTAGGTCATTGATGAATATATTGAACAGGACTGGACCCAGTACTGACCCCTGAGGGACACCACTTATTACTGACCTCCAATTCTCCCCAGCTCTGGTGTAGAGCACATTTTTAACATCTTGTCCTGCCCGGACTGTCCCCAGGGCTACTGCATGAACTATTTATATCTGTGGGTAACTGCGCGTTGTCTGGGTCGTAGTAAATCATCTCCCGCACGGCTAATTCCCTGAGGTACTGGATACCTTTTTCCATGGTGGTCCACTTGCTCGGACGACATGCAACATCTTCACTGAAGGGGTACCTTTCCCTCACACCTGACAGGAGTCGCCTCCAGAGGCTGAGGGCTTGTGTCTTTTTCCCAATTGCCTTGTCAATGCCCCCTTCTCTAGACAGGGATCCCAGCTGCCTGGCTTCCCTGCCCTCTAATTCCAAGCTACTGGCCCCGTTATCCCAGCATCGGAGCAGCCAGGTGACAATGTGCTTGCCCGGAAGTTGGCTGAAATCTTTTCACATATCTCTCAGCTCACTCAGGGATAGGGATTGGGTGATTATCTCTGGTTCCGTGTCTTCCTCCCTTCTTTTGATGGCCCTGGTTCATCATCATCCCTTACTAAGCAAACTGATTTCTTGGTGTATTTCTTCTTCTGTATAGGAGCAACTGATACCGGCATGGGTTGGTTGTTTGGTTCAGCTGCAGTGTCTGCCACTGGGGTTTGAGTGGCCACATTGTCTGCCGCAGGGGTTGGAATAGCTGCAGTGCCTACTGGTCTGGTTTCTCCCTCTTTCCCCTGAGGGTGCTGCATAATACCGAGCACTGTTTGGTAGATACTGGCCAGGGCCCAGCACAGTGCAGTGAGTTGTGCCTCTCTGGAATAGCCACAGCATTTTCCTTTCAAATATTCCACCACTTTATCAGGGTCCTGGAGTTGTTTGGGGGTGAAGTCCCAAAACATTGGAGGCGAGAAGTTCTCTAGATACCTGCCCATATTCTCCCACATGCCATGCCACCCATGACTATCCAGTCTTGGGGCAGATCTCTGGTTGGTAGTCTTAAACAGTTGTCTAACCCTGAACAAGACCTGAAACACATTCAGGAGACATAGCAATAGGACCAGACTGGTTTGAGCATCCCAAGGATATTCAAAATTCTCAAAAGCTGTCATACCTGGCCCGAAGGAGAAAAGGGAGGCGAAAGAGCTGGGGAAAGTATCCCCCCGTTTCCCTCATAGATTGGGTGTGATTATTAATAAATTCTGAGAGACGGCGACCAAGGTATGGGCAGGACAGCAATACTGCATAAACACCCCAACATAGCCACCTGAACAGTGATGTTATCATATCATAAGCTGATATTGCGCAGGACAGCAAAATGATAATCCTGATCCCTCTCCCTGAGGTAACAAACAGCATCACAGGGAGTACATACAACATGTAAGAATTTACATAACACAGCCATGCAAACAAACGAAGCAACATTGTAACCGGCGACTATCTAACTAATATGAGAAATATATATAACAAACTCGTGTTAACAAGCTCTGGTCAGATCTGTCGTTATCTCAACCCTTCGTGCCCCACGTTGGGCGCCAAAAAGGACTGTCGTGGTTTGGCCTCAGCCAGCAACAAAGAACCACGCGGCCGCTTGCTCAACCCCCACAGCCGTGGGGAAAAATCAGAAGTAAAAGGCAAAACTCGTGGGTTGAGATAAAGGCAGTTTAACAGAACAGCAAAGGGAAGAGAAAAACAATTGATAACATGGATAAAAGAATATACAAACACGATTACAGTACCGCCGCTCACCGACCTGACCGGACCGCCGCAGCCCGCTCTGAGCAGCGACTTCCTGCCCCTTCCCTCAGCCAGCTCTCCCCCTATAGCCCGGGCATGGCTCACATGGCATGGAATACCTGTGTCCCCTCCCCATCCTTGGGGAAATTAACCCCATCCCTGCAGGAACCAGGGCATACCTTATAAAAAGGGAGTCTCCATCTTCTTTGTAGCCACCTGTTACCGTTTGAGAGACCCATAACAATTTATTGTCATTTAGACAATCATTCTATTACCTGATGACCCCTCCCTACCCGGGAAAGGGAATCGGGAAAAACAAGGAAACCCGGGAGTTGAAGTATAAACACATTTAATAGAGTAAGAATAGATAATTAACATTAATAGTGCTAAAGAACCAATATTGATCCCGACACCAATACAGAATATGCAAAGATTATACTCAGACAATTCTATCAGTAGGAAGCTGTGCTCTCCCAGCAGTGGACAGGAAATGTCGGACACTGTGAGCGCTACAGCTTCAGGAGGAAGGGAAGGCCTCAGTAGTCCGGCACCGGGGCAAGAAGTTCTCAGGATGGCAGCCATCAAGGGAGAGAGAGAACTTTGCAGCAAACTTCCTAATTTATAGTGAATGTGACGTTGATAGTATGAAATAATCCTGTTGGCCAACTTGGGTCAAGTGCCCGGGTCTCGCTCCTCCTCATCCCTGCACCTGGCAAGCTCGAAAACACTGAGACCTTGAAACCCACACACCATAGCTGGCTAGAAAGTAAATATTTTCACAAATTCAGACACTAGAGTCCTCTAAAAGTGCAGTCTTCCCAAGTATTAGAAGAGACATTAGTCCTGTGTCGCTCAAACCAGGACACCACCCTTTCAATACTGGAACACAGTGATAAGGTCTCCCCTAAGCCTTCTTTTCTCAAGGCTGAACAAACCTAGTTCTCTCAGCCTTTCCTCATATGGCAGGCTTCCCGGTCCTTTGATCATCTTGGTGGCCCTTCTCTGGACCCTCTCCAGCCTGTCCACATCTTTTTTGTATAGTGGGGACCAAAACTGAACACAGTATTCCAGGTGTGGCCTGACAAGCGCTGAGTAGAGTGGGATAATGTCTTTATCTCTGCTGGTGATGCCCTTGCTGATGCAACCCAGCATCCTGTTGGCTTTTTTTGCTGCAGCAGCACACTGTTCACTCATATTCAGCTTGTTGTCTACCAGGACCCCCAGGTCCCTTTCCACAGAGCTGCTCCCCAGCCAGGTAGATCCCAGTCTGTGCTGCCCTCCTGGATTATGTTTTCCCAGGTGCAAGACCTTACACTTGTTGTTGAACTTCATAAGGTTCTTCTTAGCCCACTCTTCCAGCCTATCCAGCTCTTCCTGCAGGGTGGCTCTCCCTTCCAAAGTGTCCACTTTCACACTCAGTTTGATGTCAGGGTACACTTGATCCCATCATCCAGATCACTTATGAAGATATTAAACAGCGTTGGGCCCAATATTGATCCCTGGGGAACCCCACTTGTGACAGGTTGCCAGTTTGAAAAGGAGCTATTTACCACCACCCTCTGGGTGCGGCCTGTTATCCAGTTCCCCACCCACTGCACAGACCACTTGTCTAGACCATAACGCATCAGTTTCTCTAGGAGGAGGCTGTGGGGAACCGTGTAAAAAGCCTTGGAGAAATCCAGGTAGACAATGCCCACTGCTCACCCCTCATCAACCGAGCAGGTTACTTTGTCATAGAAGGCGGTCAGGTTTGTCAAGTATGATTTGCCCTTGGTGAATCCGTGCTGGCTTTTCCCAATCACGTGCTTCATTTGACTTGTGATAGCCCCCAGGAGGATTCGTTCCATAACTTTCCCAGGGACTGAAGTAAGACTGATGGGCCTATAATTTCCTGGATCCTCCTTTAAGCCCTTCTTGTAGATGGGAGTGACTTCAGCCTTCTTCCAGTCTTCTGGGATGTACCCTGATCTCCATGACTTCTCAAAGATTATGGAGAGTTGTCTTGCAATGACGTCAGCCAGCTCTCTTAACACCCTTGGGTAGATACTGTCAGGGCCCATCGATTTGTAGGGGTCGAGCTCCTCTAATAGTTCACATATCAACTCTTCCTTCACTGGTGGTGGGTCTGTGTTTGCATCAACCTGTATTATTGTTCCCAAGGCCTGGGGCCCAACAGTGCTGGTAAAGACAGAGGGGAAGAAAGTGTTGAGAACCTCTGCCTTTTCAGCATTGCTGGTGATTAATTCACCTCTCCTATTTAACAGCGGACCAATATTTTCCTTCTGTTTCTGCTTGTTGCTGAAGAACCCTTTCCTGTAGTTTTTGACATGTCTGGCCAGTTTCAATTTGAGTTGAGCTTTTGCTTTTCTAACTGCATCTCTGCATGCACCGGCAATGCCCTTGTCGTTCTCAACAGGTATTTGTCCACTTTTCCATCTCTGGTATGCTTCTCTTTTGGTTTTGAGCAGACTCAGAAGCTCGCAGTTAAGCCAAGGGGGTCTCTTGCTCTGCCTACTTCCTTTACCTTTAAAGGGGGTGAACTGTTTTTGTGCTTCCAGGAGAGCATTCTTGAAAAACTCCCAGCACTCGCTAGCTCCTTATCCTCCATGGATATCCTCCGAGCGAGCTGAAGTTGGCTCTTCTAAAATCTAAAAACTTTGTCTTTGTACTAACCTTCAGCGTGCTCAGCAGGATCCCAAACTCCAGAGCATTGTGATCATTGCAGTCAAGGCTATCACTAACCAAGATATTACAAAGCAGGTTTTCTTGGTTTGTGAGTAGCAAGTCCAGCAGTGCTTCATTCCTGGTTGGCACATCTAACATTTGTATGTAGGAAGCAGTCCTCTATGCATTCCAGGAACTTGATGGATGACGTGAGCTTCTGTATTGTTCTTCCAACAAAGAAGTTGAAGTCACCCTTAAGAACCAGGTTCTGTTGACCCAAAGCTTGCTTGAGTGACCCAAATAATGCTTTGTTGGCCTTTTCGTCTTGATTTGGAGGTCAGTAGCAGATGCCTACTGTAAGATCCCCCTAGAAGACGACCCATCTGATCTTGACCCAGAGGCATTTGATAGGGCTTCCACAATTGACATAGTTGACTTCTACACATTCAAGGTTCTCCTTAACATAGAGAGCAACGACTCCTCCTCTTCTTCCCTGCCTGTCTTTACAAAACAGCCTATAGCCATCCATCATGATCCTCCATTCATGTGAGTTGTCCCACCATGTTTCAGGTATGCCTATGATATCATAACTGTCTGACTGGGCATGGAGCTCGATTTCCTCCTGTTTGTTCCCCAGGCTGCTTTTTGTTAAGGTTTATGCATTTTGTAGAGTCTGCCAAATAATAGTTGTTATAATTATAGTGCTTCACATCCTTAGACAGCTGTAAAAAATTACTTAATACATTAATGAGACGATGACTGCCTTGGCTGTGTTTTATATTTTGTCATGTCTTTGTTGTAATGAGAAGTCGATCACAGCCAGCATTAGAAATCTAGCAGTTTCAGCTCCACAATGATTGTGCTGAGAATTAGGTTGGAAAGTGGGACCATGCAGCGATTAAGGTGTAAAACAGGAGAACTGAATGTCCAAACAGTTTGTTGAAAAGCTACTTGATACTGTCTTTGTTTAAAAGGTAATCAATAATTATTTTTATAAAGTGTAAGTGTTTGTGCTGGTTTTGGCTGGGATAGAGTTAATTTTCTTCACAGTAGCTGGTAAGGGGATATGTTTTGGATTTGTCCTGGAAACAGTGTTGATAATACAGGGGTGCTTAGTGTCCTGGTTTGAGGTAAAACAGGACCAATTTTGTTCAGTAACTTTGCTTCTTAGCTGGGCCTCTTCTAACTACTGAAATTAACAGCATATTGTGCAGAAAATGGTCGCTCTCTCGGAGTGATCAGACCTATGTTTATAGCTGATGTCCAGGCACGGTATGCAGAGAGGCTCTTGCTTATACTTATTGCTATAACATCCAAGGTCAACCAACTTTGTTACTTGCCCCGTTGGAGGGTCGGAAGCGGAAAAGCGCAGTGGGGTCCCACCTGTGGGGAGGAGCGGACAGGACAGGTGACCCAAAACTGACCAACAGGGTATTCCATCCCATCTGCCTCATGCTCACTATAAAAGCTGAGGGATCAAAGGGTCAGCCCTCTCTTCCTTCAATGGCCGATGTCTGAGGAGGACTCTGTCTGTTCATCTGCCTTTGGTCCCGATCCTGAATCCAGATCCGGAATCCAGTTCCCGTCCGTCACCGAGTCCAGCCTGGGATTTCCCCAGTGCCAGCCGGTGTCGCGATTGTCATCCTGGGAGCTTGATACGGTTTTGTATATTTCTCATTATTTCCTTTTATTTTATCATTAATATTTCATTAAAGTAGTTTAGTTCCTTCTAAACTCATAAGTCTCTTTTTCCCTCCTCTTCCTCTCTCTTTGAAGAGGGGTAGAGGGGAGCATCTGTCGGTCCCATCTGGGGTCCCCCATGTTCCCAGTAGCCGATTCGGCCCAAACCACAACACTTAGTTATTGCTGAGCAGTGCTTATACAGAGTCAAGGCCTTTTCTGCTCCTCACACCGCCCCACCAGCGAGTAGGCTGGGGGTGCACAAGAAGTTGGGAGGGGACACAGCTAGGACAGCTGACCCCAACTGACCAAAGGGATATCCCATACCATATGATGTGATGCTCAGCAATATAAAGCTGGGAGAAGAAGAAGGAAGGGGAGGGACATCTGGAGTGATGGTGTTTGCCTTCCCAAGTAACCATTACGCATGATGGAGCCCTGCTTTCCTGGAGCTGGCTGTCTGCCTGCCTGCTGATGGGAAATAGTGAAAGAATTCCTTGTTTTGCTTTGCTTGTGTGCACAGCCCACAATGCATTCAGTGTTTCGTATGAAGACGCTTTTTTAGCACTACTGAGTAAACAGGAAAAATGTTTGCATGTCTCATTACAGTCACTTTTTTTTCTCTGCAGTTTGGCATTATTGATTTGTGTTCAGGTCCTAATCCCCCCCAAACTCCAGAACCTCTGCTGCAGAGTTACTTCCCAGCCAATTCACTGTCTAGTGGTTATGTATTATTCTTAAATATTGGATTTTGTCATTTGTAATGAATTTCATTGCGTTTTCTCAAAACGTATCTCCATTTTGTTCAGATTATTTTCTCTTGACCCTAAAGTGCCTGCAGCTTTTTACAGCTTCCAGTTGTCAGTGGATGTAATGAATGTATTATCTGTTCATTCAGCTAAGCCACTATTGGAATTGGTGGTTAGTGGCAGATCTATAAGGTTTCCCATATGTATGGGAAGGAAATGTTTTATACCTTGTTAATTTTCTTAAGGGTTCATAAGTGTCTAGTTAATACTAAGAATTTTTTTGAAAAATAGTTGGCGTTCCTAGAAATTCCTGGATTCATAGAATCATAGAATGGTTTGGGGTGGAAGGGACCTTTAAAGGTCATCTAGTCTAACCTCCCCTGTAATGAGCAGGGACATCTTCTACTAGATTAGGTTGCTCAGAGCCCCATCCAACCTGACCTCGAATGTTTCCAGGGATTGGGGCATTTACCACCTCTATGGGCAACCTGTTCCAGTGTCTCACCACCCTCATTGTAAATAATTTCTTCCTTATATCTAGTCTGAATCTACCCTCTTTTAGTTTAAAGCCATTACCCCTTGTCCTATTGCAACAGGCCCTATTAAAAATTCTATCCCCATCTTTCTTATAAGACCCCTTTAAGTACTGAAAGGCTGCAATAAGGTCTCCCCAGAACCTTCTCTTCTCCAGGCTGAACAACCCCAACTCTCTCAGCCTGTCTTCACAGGAGAGGTGCTCCAGCCCTCTGATCATCTTTGTGGCCCTCCTCTGGACTCACTCCAACAGGTCCATGTCCTTCTTGTCTTCTGGGACTCCAGAGCTGGATGCAGTACTCCAGGTGGGGTCTCACCAGAGCGTGGTAGAGGGGCAGAATCCCCTCCCTCGACCTGCTGACCACGCTTCTTTTGATGCAGCCCAGGATATGGTTGGCTTTCTGGGCTGCGAGTGCACATTGCCGGCTCATGTCCAGCTTTTCATCCACCAGTACCCCCCAAGTCCTTCTCGGTAGGGCTGCTCTCAATCCCTTCATCCCCCAGCCTGTATTGATACTGAGGGTTGCCCTGACCCAGGTGCAGGACCCTACACTTGGCCTTGTTGAACCTCATGAGGTTCACATGGGCCCACTTCTCAAGCTTGTCCAGGTCCCTCTGGGTGGCATCCTGTCCCTCAGGCATGTCAACCACACCACTCAGTTTGGTGTCATCTGCAAACTTGCTGAGGGTGCACTCAATCCTACTGTCTGTGTCATTGATGAAGATATTAAACAGTACTGGTCCCAATACAGACCCCTGAGGGACACCACTTGTCACTGGTCTCCACTTGGACATTGAGCTGTTGACTGCTACTCTCTGGATGTGACCATCCAGCCACTTCCTTATCCACCGAACAGTCCACCCATCAAATCCATATCTCTCCAATTTAGAGAGAAGGATGTTGTGGGGGACTGGGTCAAAGGCCTTACAGAAGTCCAGGTAGATGACATCGGTAGCTCTGCCCTTGTCCACTGATATAGTCACTCCATCATAGAAGGCCACTAGGCTGGTCAGGCAAGACTTGCCCTTGGTGAAGCCATGCTGGCTGTGTCGAATCACCTCCCTGTCCTCCATGTGCCTTGGCATAGCTTCTAGGAGGATTTGTTCCATGATCTTCCCAGGCACAGAGGTGAGGCTGACAGTTCCCAGGCTGGTAGTTCCCAGGTTTCTACCCTTTTTAAAAATGGGTGCAATGTTTCCCTTTTTCCAGTCACTGGGGACTTCACCTGACTGCCATGACTTTTCAAATATCGTGGAGAGAGTGGCTTGGAAACTACATCATTCAATTCCCTCAGGACTCTGGGATGCATCTCGTCAGGTCCCATAGACTTCTGTGTGTTCAGGTTCCTCAGGTGATCTCAAACCTGATCTTCTTTTACAGTGGGAGGGACTTTGCTCCCCCAGACCCTCTTTGCAGTTCATCCACTCGAGAGGTGTGGGAAGAGAGGTTGCCAGTGAAGACTGAGGCAAAAAGGTTGTTGAGTACCTCAGCCTTCTCCTTGTCCATTGTTAGCATTTTGCCAGTCATGTTCCTCAGGGGGGTACGCTTTCTTTGACCTTCCTTCTCTGTCTGAAATTCCTGTAGAAGCCCTTCTTATTATTCTTTGCGTCCCTCACCAAGTTCAGCTCCAGCTGCGCCTTGGCCTTCCTGACCCCATCCCTACACAACCGGGCAGTGTCCCTATACTCTTCCCAGGATACCTGTCCCTACTTCCACTGCCTGTGCATTTCCTTCTTGCCCTTTCGTTTGACCAGCAGGTCTCGACTTCATGCCGGTCTCTTGCCCTCCTTTTCTGTTTTCTTACACCTGGGGATCGAGAGCTCTTGTGCTCTATGGAAAGCGTCCTTAAAGATCTGCCAGCTCTGTTCTGCTCCCCTTGTCCCTGAGGGCAGTTTCCCAGGGGGTCCTATTGGCTAACTCCTTGAAGAGCTGGAAGATTGCTTTCCTAAAATGCAGGGTCCTGACTTTACTCTTCGCCTGTCCCATATCCTTCAGGACTGCAAACTCCACCAGTGCGTGACCACTGCAGCCCAGGCTGCCTCCAATCTTGACGTCTCCGATGAGATCACTTGCGTTGGGGACCATCAGGTCCAGTATCGCATCCCCTCTGATAGGGCTGTCTGTTACCTGGCTTAAGAAGTTATCTTTGATGCACTCCAGGATGCACTCTCCTGGATTGCCTACAGCTTGCCGTGCTACTTTTCCAGCAGATGTCGGGGTGGTTGAATTCCCCCAGCAGGACGAGAGCCTGCGAGCGTGATGCCTCCTGTAGCTGAAGTAAGAAGGCTTTGTCAATAGGCTCCCCTTGATCGGGCAGCCTGTAGTAGACACCAACCACAAGGTTCCCTTTGTTGCCTCGGTCTCTCATTCTTACCCATAAGCTTTCAACCTGCTTGTGGCTATTCTTCAGAGACACTCTGAAGAACTCTTCACACTCTGTCCATTTCTTGATGTAGAGGGCAACGCCTCCACCCCTTCTTCCTCACCTGTCCCTTCTGAACAGCTTGTAGCCATTGATAGCCGCACTCCAGTCATGGGATTCATCCCACCAGGTTTCAGTAATGGCAGCTAGGTCTTAGCTTTCTAGCAGCACGGTGGCTTCCAACTCCTCCTGTTTGCTGCCCATGTTGTGTGCATTGGTGTAGAGGCACTTCAGCTGGGCTTTTGGCCATGTCACCTTTTTAGAGACCTTAATTCCTTTGGGGTGTTTCCCTGTTGGCTCCTATTACCTCAGGAGCCCCTGGCTCATCTCTGTAAGACTTCGTGTGCTCCAGTGTACCCAGCACGTCTCAGAGCAACAGGCTGAGGGCTCTCGCTAGCACCCCATCTCTCAAACCTTGGCGTGTCATCCTATGGCTTGTCACGGGTGAGCCTGATATTATCCCCCTCCCCCTTAAAGTCTAGTTTAAAGCTCCGTCAATCAGCCCCGCTAGCTCATGAGCAAAGGCCCCCTTCCCCCTTTGAGAAAGATGAATCCCATCCGACGCCAGCAGGCCTGGTGCTGTGTAGACCATTCCATTATCGAAAACCCCAAAATTGTGGTGGTGACACCAGCCATGGAGCCATGTATTAATATACTGGGTCCATCTGTTTCTTCCAATGTCACTTCCCAGAACTGGGAGGAGAGAGGAAAAAATTACCTGTGCTCTGGATTCCCTTACCAACCATCCCAAGGCCTTGAAGTCTCTTTTGATTGCCCTTGGACTACGTGTTGCAGCTTCATCGCCACCCACATGGAGGAGCAGTAATGGGTAATAGTTCGAGGGCTGTACCAGGCTTGGAAGTTTCCTAGTCATGTCTTTAACCTGGGCCTCAGGGAGGCAGCAGACTTCCCTAACAGGAGGGTCTGTCCAGCATATTGAACCCTCTGTCCTTTGGTTTCAGGATTTCTTTAATGGCTCTGTCTCTTCATGTCCAGCAGGAATCTTTCTGACATAAACAGTTTTTTGATATGGGAGATCTCAAGACCTCCTTGTGTTCAGCATTTCAATACTCCACATTCTGAATGTATTTCCATCCTGTCTCAGTTAGTTGTTTTGATCCTGAATTCCCACTTCCTTTAATTTTCCTTTTATAATAAAAAATGTCATCTGCTATAATCTTGTAAAATCTATGAATTAGCAGTAGGGCTAGCCACACACCTATAGGTGTACATCTGGTCTGATTTACACTAGGATTGAATTACTACATTCACACCTGCCAAAAGCTGTGAGATGAGATCTGTGGTTGCCTTGCTTGTGGTGATTGCGTTGCCCACACATTGACTTTCTGAAACTCCAAGCATGATGGAAGCAACAATGTTTCTTGTTCCACAGCTTTTCTGTTCACCACCTGCTCTTCCAGTGGCCTCAAGAAGATTTTATTGAAAATCATCATTTTTTGGCATTTTTCTAGCCTATTACTAATGCTTGTCAAGATCACTGGGGCTGCTTTGCAGCTGATTTAAGAACATAGATGTGTACATGACACTTAACTTGCAGGTGTTAGGTGACACTTAGTGCGCAGGTTTCCATAGTGCTCAAATGCTGAGGAACTTGGAGATTGTTAGATATATTCTCTGGAAGTCTGTCTTCAGGCACTATTTGCACTTCTCTTCTATTCTTTGCATGCCACTGACCACTCAGTATCTCTGTTTCTCACATCCTCAGGGGCACTGTTCTTCCTAGACTGGAAATTGTCTTGTTTTTTCTTCCTGATTTCTGCACAGTGTGCACCTGACTATGAAACCTGCATTTCTGGTCCATCTCTGTCCTGTGTTACTTATCTTGATTCTGTGGATCTGTTTTGCAGCCTAGGATGCCCTTTAATACAGCGTTGCCATTGCTAGTAACAGGCCAAGGGTTTTATATTAAGCTAAGAGGCCTCAGGATTTGTCTGGGTTTGGACCCGTCTTTGGCCGCCTGGAGCTTTGTCTGAGCTTCCTTAGCTGCAACAGTTGTTTAACAACCAGGTGACCACTGCTTCATTTGTTTAAGGTTTTGCTTAGCTTCTTACAATGATGGGGAAACTAGTGTTATTATACGTGGCTTTGTAACTGGTAGGTAGTAATTGCACGTGGTTATTCTGTGTTGAATGAACTATTTATGACCCTAGAATTAAAATGCAGCATAGAGGAGTACAGGCATGGGGTGATAGCAAAGGCTTTGAAGGTGTGGACACAGGACTATACCAGCAACCCTGGGGCTAAAAGGAACTCACCAGTGGTAATTACTGGTCATTCAGAGAACACAACTTTGAGAGTAAGATAAGCTGGTTTTAGGGATAGCAAAGAGGAAAAAAAATCAAGTATCTAACAAATATAAAGCAGACCATATATAGTAAATCTGACCATAACATGGAACTGCAGAGCAGCAAAGAGCGAGCAAGGGGTTAGTGTGTCTTGCAAAATGCATAAAAATAATCCCATGCAGATTCGAGACTGAGGAGGAAGAAAGCCCCACCATCAATATCAATCTCCTGGCAAAGAGCTAGGGATGCTAACAACTTACCACAACACTCCATCTCCCCCATCACCCCTCAGACTCTAGCCATCAGCTTAGGACCCAGAGGGATAGCAGACGGGTGAGAAGGGGTACTTACTAGGAATTATGTGTATAAAAGTTTTAACTGCATTCTTATGGAGACTTTTTCTGTAATAGTATTCTTTTTTTTTTTTTCTTTGTGGCATTGTATATAGGCATGCTTCTTCGGCCCACAAGTTGTAGCGCAGTCATTCCATCCTATTTGAATTTATCCTTCTTCTGTAGTATTAGCTTCCCTTTTTACTTGGTGGCATCTCCGTAGTGCAGTGAAACCCAAATTTGCAGTGGTTATGCAAGCAAAGGACTCTGAAAGTAGGCATGAAACTTAGGAGTCTGCACATGATTCCAATAAAAGACATCTCTTAGCAAACAAACTTCCAATTTTCTAACACTACGACCTGTGGCATCAGCAAGGGGGCCGCTCTGTTATGAAGTTGGTGTATAGTTTGCAGTTAGCTCTTCATTTAAAGTTACCCGACTAAGAGGCAAACATTAGAAATCTTCAAAATAAAGAGGTCAACATCTTCAAAATAGCCTTTGCAAGCAATGTTATCAACAATGCCTCTTAAGTTTTTATGTATTTTTCCAGTAAGATCTTGATTATTCATAGAATAATTTCAGTGTGTCTTGATATATATTTCAATGAAGTGGCTGAGTTACTGACTAATAAAAGCATACATTTATTATGATAAAATCTTTGGGAGAATTGTGGGATAATTACTGGAGGTGACTGAGAAATTAAGTTATATTCACATTTTGAAGAAAAGTACAGCATGGATGAAACTTCCAGGGACAGAGTGCAGCTGGTGTGCTAAGGACACATTTCACAAAGGTTCCCTAGGCAACCTTAGATGTTAGTGACACTGGGGGAGTCCGGTGCGCTAACTCTAAGGAAGAAGAGTGCGGAGGATGGAGCGGAGTAGAGACACCACGGCCAAACTCTGTGATAAAATGGGAACTTGAGGGTCAAATGGAACCCTTGAAGGTCTTATGGAACTAATAAGCTGCCTAATTGTTACCCTGAGCCAACGATCTGTCATTTGTTGACAAAATGCTATCCTTTGGGTGAACTTTGCTCATTATAATGTCATTATAATACCAAAACACACCTCCATCCCAAAAGCTACCCACCTCCAAGGTGCGACCACTCCTCACGGAGTCTGCGCTCTGAGTTTTTCCTAGTCTATACCTTTAAAAGCGAAGCGAGAGAATTTTGCCCCAATCATAACAAAAGTATCACAGTATCACAGTATCGTCAGGGTTGGAAGGGACCTCTGGAGATCATCTAAGTCCAACCCCCCTGCCACAGCAGGGCCACCTACAGCACATTGCACAGGACAGTGTCCAGTCGGGTTTTGAACGTCTCCAGTGTGGGAGACTCCACAACCTCCCTGGGCAGCCTGTTCCAGTGCTCCACCACTCTCAGAGTAAAGAAGTTCCTCCTCATGTTAAGATGGAACTTCCTGTGCTCCAGTTTGTGCCCGTTACCTCTAGTCCTATCACTGGGCACAACTGAAAAAAGACTATTCTCATCTACCTGGCACCCTCCCTTTAAGTACTTATAAGTATTGATAAGATCCCCCCTGAGTCTTCTTTTTTCTAGACTAAAAAGCCCCAAGTCCCTGAGCCTTTCTTCATAAGAAAGATGCTCCAGTCCCCTAATCATCTTTGTAGCTCTTTGCTGGACCCTCTCCAGCAGTTCCCTGTCCTTCTTGAACCGGGGAGCCCAGAACTGGACACATGTATGTATGTATGTATGTATGTATGACTAGAGTCCCTCAAGATCCACCTGAAAGGTGAAAAATAGTATAAAAATAGCTTATGAGAGGAGGGATGTCAGGGAAGATGCCAACGCAATCAGGGAAACACCATCGCTGACCACCCCTGACTCCTGGGATCAGTCGACGGGCTGAGCCTCTCTTCCCCCCCATAAGGACACTTGTGGGTAAGATTCGAACACTTGGTTATACCAAGTGCTTCCCCGGGAAGCTTAGAAATCTCTATAGAGTTATTTTATAACTTAGCGCATTTGTAGCCAGGCTATATTACTAACATCTTTAGTATTTGCACGTGCTTTGCAGACAGTAACTATCACCGGCAATGCAAAAGAACTTGTGCATCTGTTGCTTCAATAAACTACACTTTTCACCAATCTAGCTGTGAGAGTTCATAGTGAACGTGACCCAACTCCTTAAGTGTGGCCGTGCTAGTTCATGGAATGCCGCTAGATCGAATTGTGTATGGTATTATTAGTGCATCCGTAATCGTGATAGTTCAATATACATATTGAACGCGACCGGACTTCTAATGCTGCATTGGGCATCACTCAGAATCTAAGCCTAGCCGCCCCCAGCCCCTCTGATACAGGCTGGAATGCAAGGGGGTTTATTTTCTGCCAAATTACTTTGCCCTTTAACGCAACGAGAATATGAAGTTTCCAGTTTGTTACAGTAATACCACTATAATTTGTAACAATAAAGTACTTAGAGCCATGTCCCCGTAGCTTAGTGCATCACAGAATTGGGCCGAAACTGTGTTGTTATTGTAATGATTCAGAGAATCTTAATTCAATTCTTAAAGGCACAATGTTGCAGTCAAAGGAAAACCAGAAGCAATCCCAGACTAAGAAACTAAGGACCGGTGACTCAGGAATTTTCGCCTGAAGACAGCATGTTATACGAACACAGTGTTGCATTGGGTTTGCGTGGCAAGGTTTTGGTAGCAGGGGGATCTGCAGGGGTGGCTTCTGTGAGAAGATGCAAGAAGATTCCCCTATGTCCGACAGAGCCAGTGCCAGCCGGCTCCAAGATGGACTTGGCACTGGCCAAGGCTGAGCCAATCAGCAACGGTGGCAGCGCCTCTGTCATAACATATTTAAGAAGGGGAAAAAAACCTGCTGCACAACAGCAGCTGGGAGAGAGGAGTGAGAATATGTGAGAGAAACAACTCTGCAGACACCAAGGTCAGTGAAGAAGGAGGGGGAGGAGGTGCTCCAGGCACCGGAGCAGAGATTCCCATGCAGCCCGTGGTAAAGACCATGGTGAAGTAGGTTGTCCCCCTGCAGCCCATGGAGGTTAACGCCGGAGCAGATATCCACCTGCAGCCCATGGAGAATCCCACACCGGAGTAGGTAGATGCGCCTGAAGGAGGCTGTGACCCTGTGGGAAGCCCATGCTGGAGCAGGCTCCTGACAGGAACTGTGGACCTGTGGAGAGAGAGGAGCCCATGCTGGAGCAGGTTTGCTGGCAGGACTTGTGACCCCGTGGGGGCCCCACGCTGGAGCAGTCTGTTCCTGAAGGACTGCACCTCGTGGAAGGGATCCATGGTGGAGCAGTTTGTGAAGAACTGCGGCCCATGGGAAGGACCCACATTGGAGAAGTTCATGGAGGACTGTCTCCCGTGGGAGGGACCCCACGCTAGAGCAGGGAAAGAGTATGAAGAGTCCTCTCCCTGAGGAGGAAGGAGCAACAGAAACAACGTGTGATGAACTGATCTCAATACCCATTCCCCGCGCCCCCCCCCCCCCCCCCCCCCCCCCCCGTGGCGCTCAGGGGTGGAGGAGGCAGAGAATTTGGGAATAAAGTTAAGCCCAGGAAGAAGGGAGGGGTGAGGGGGAGGTGTTTTACGATTTAGGTTTTATTTCTCATTATGCTACTCTAGTTTGGTTGGTAATAAATTAAATTAATTATCCCCAAGTCAAGTCTGTTTTGGCCATGACGGTAATTGGTGAGTGATCTCCCTGTCCTTATCTCAACCCATGAGCTTTTCATTATATTTTCTCTCCCCTGTCCAGCTGAGGAGGGGAGTGATGGAATGGCTTTGGTGGGCACCTGGCATCCAGCCAGGGTCGACCCACCACAAGTGTGAACTCTTGCAGAAGACTAGGAAACAAGTAATGATAAATAGTAGGGTACAGAGATGAGTGGGGTGTGATTGGTGGGATGCTGCAAGAATAGTTAGTTTATGTCCGGGTTTATGTAACGTCATTTTAAACTACCCCCTTCAAGATCATTAAACAGGATGTTAATGAAATTAACAGATGATGCAGATGAATACTGCAAACACCACTGGAAAAAGAGAAGCAGGAAATAACAAGGAGTCACCCTGACAAATGCAAGATAATACATCTGGAAAACAGTAATTCAAAATGCAGATTATTTTTTCCTCTGTGGCAAGACGACTCTCAGCTACACCAGAGTTGGTGGATGGCAATTTGCATTTCTGTGTTTCCTCTGACGAGGCAGACAAAATAAATGCATGTGGAGCTTTTGCCAAAAGGATTGCTCCCGACTGAGCAGCTTGAGTGAGACCTGGACTGGGAATGTAGCACATTCTGTCTTGCAGCCACTGAGGAGCACAAAAGTGGTTGGGATGGCTTTCATCTGAAAATCAGCTTGGTAAATACAGTGTAGAGGGGTCTCCTTTTGCTAGCACCAGATGTTGATGCCATGTGTACTACAAGTACTACAAGTGCTCCTTTCTATTTGCAGTCTTGCAAATTTAGCTGGCGCTCTGAGAGGCAAACTCTTGTCTATCAGCTTTAAAAATCTGCTTTCTCTCTCCTGCTTGTAATTGCAGCTCTTTGCATCCTTAACATCCCAGAGTTTTCAAGGGAAGTTGCAGGAAGATAGAAGACTTTTTATCTCTCTCTAGTTTGGAAATTTTCACATTTCAGAAAGCTCTTCTGCTGATCTCTTCCCAGTCATGCTGTTATCCATACAGCTATGCTTCAGGTACTCTGTTTTAGAGTTTCTCATGAATGTTGGGACAGACATTTTTTCCTTGGAAAAACAACCTTGAACCATTTTGGGGTTTGGTTTGGGGTTTTTTTTGGTTTGGGTTTGTTTTTTTTTTCCTGCATGTAAACATATGATTTCAAGGAAATATATGTTAAGGAAATACATGATAATGAAATGAAATTATACATGATAATGAAAAAATAATTTTGATATTGGATTTGCCAGACCATTATAAATTGTCCATATGTAGTAAGGTGGAAAATACTTCCTGGTTTGTTGATTTGCTGAACAGTCCATGCTCAACTTCAGGATTCATGATCCTTGTAAAATTTTGTATTTAGACAATGCCAGCACAGCAGACTCCTTGTTCACAGGAGGCTCTTCCTCATCCTGCAGTAACACAACTACTGGTGACTACCACAAGGCAGATTATCCTTGAATGCTAAGGGTTGCCCGAAAGGAAAATTATTCTGAAATGAACATTCTCCTGTGGTACGCTGACACAAAAAAAAAAAAAAAAAAGACAAAACCCAATGGTTCAAACCTATCATTTTCTCGCAGATTAACAGGTCACATGCTAAAGTAACTGAGATCAGCTTTGTCTTTAATGTGACAACCATTTGCATACACATATATGTATACATATATTGTTTCTTTTATTGACGGGGACATGCTATGCAGTGAATTATGCCTGAAAAGTAACATGCTGCATATCTCAAGTGGTGCATTAACTGTGGATGAGCAGTTATCTTGGGGGATATTTACCCTAATGAAGGCAGTATCTTGGGTGAAACGTAAAGGACCAAAGACTGAAGCTGGCTGTGTAATCAATGACAGGCACAGCCGATGAAGGAATAAGTGGAAGAGCCTGCAGTAAGTAGGTGAGTCTCCCTCACCCCACTTGGGATATGCTTAGGCAAAACACTGATATTAACCCTTTGCAGACTGGAACTATGTACTGGAATAGCCCAGAGAGCCAGAAAATGGAAAAAGAAGGAAAGAAGGAAAGAAGGAAGGAAGGAAGGGAGGAAGGGAGATAATTAGACTGACACAGTGCTAAAAGTTACCACCTTGGTGAGATTTTCTCCAGTGGTGAGGCACTCATTTTTAGTTATCCTCAGCTCTGAAATTCAGGCTTATGGGATTGCAATGACACTTTTTTGGGAAACCTTTCCTGGAGTAGTGGGGCTGGCAGATGGGCACCCCAGGCTGGTTGTAGGACGAAGGTGGGGGATGATGATGATGCACATCCATGCATCACAGCCTATGGTCATAAAAAAAAGTTAATGAGTCAACTTTCAAAGCTTACATAATGTTTTCTAAACACATAGTAAAATCTTTCTGTAAAGCAAGAAAGATTCCAGAAGAAGGTTTTAGTGAAGATGACAGCTGTTGCATTCCCAAATGCAGGGAGAGATTTTGCTCTTCATAAGTTGATAATCTTTTTGGTTGAGGCTCTATAAAATGTTCATTTTTAGGATTCTTTTGTTAATTTTTACTAGCTTTTAACTCATGTTTACACTAAAAAAATAAAAGGCAAGCTTTAGTTCTGGAAATGAGATAAGTATCACAACAGCATATATTCTTTTTGTTTCTTTTAACCACTTATGTTACTGTCCAGCATACTGTCCTACTCTGGCATACAACAGAATTTTAAAAAGTTCTTGTTAAATGTTTTTCTTTTTCTTTGGGGGGGGGGGGGAGTAACTTAAATCCTACAGAGTATCCCTGCTTCCCACCTTTCCTTTTTGCTGTGCTACAAGAATCCTTGTTCAAGTTCAGGCTTTTATTCTTTTAGGTGCTTCTCAAACTTATGATTAGAGATGGTATCATCTGCTCTAAGAATCTAAATGGGAAAATCAGATATTGCTGCTGGATTGAAGAAACAGAAATACAAGATGAGGAGAGTTAATCAAAGTCAGATTAGCGGCACATCTAGGAATATAGTTCAGCTATTTCAGTATCCCTTTGGTACTCTTTACCAGGATCTCTCTGTTGCTGGGAAGTCTGTAAGACATCTTTTCAAATCAGGGAAATACTATTATCTTATGGTTGTAATCTAACTTTTGTGCTTTTAATTGAATTGCAAACAGAGCTGTGTAACTGCATCAGCAGCCATTTGGTTTTCATGAGAAACTGAATACTTCAGAGTGTGGGCATATCACGCTGGCAATTCAGATTGAAATGGCTCCTTTGGAAATATACCCTGAATGACATGTCACTTAATACTGCTTTGTGCTTTTCTGGCTTCATTATGTTCTTCAACTAACTCGTTCTGGCACTCTGCACAGAGCCGAGAAAAATTTCATTTCCTTCGGGAAGTAAGGGCACTGTGCTGGCTCTCCACATCCCAGGCTCGGTGTTGATGCTGTTTATTAGTGAATCATGCTGCACTGCTTGGGAGCCAGGGTGTTTTTAATTAAAAACAATTGGAATCTCAAACATAGATCCCTCTGCCTGCAAGACTGAATGCAGGGGTTGCAATCTGACAGAGTCCTGGGAAGAATCAAATATTGCTATTTAGCTTACACTATAAATGTCTAGAAAAATAGACAGGACCTCAGTGGGACAGCTAGACTGTCTTCCTTGTTCCTAAGGCACAATCAGCATTCCCGTTTGCTTTGCTCAGTCTTCCTGAGTGGTTGGGCTTTGTTTTCATTTTTAATCTGCTGATTAAATGTGAGTTTTTTGCAGAGAACTTTACAGTCATTTTTTATCACGTGGAGAACTTTTATTGTTAATTACCATGGTATCATTAGACAAAGAGTAGATCCCGGGGGGGGGGGGGGGGGGGGGAAGCTGTGCATAGCTAGTTGCCCTCTGCAGCACAAACACTCAGCTCCCAACATTAACATGATTTATTTGACTCCTACTAACACCATAATAAAAAATATTGTGCCAGTAGCACAGAGCAAAATGGAGTTCAGGAGCTAGCACCTCTGCTAATGGAAATGAGTGCTAAGGGGTCACCGTTACTTAAGCCAGCAGAGGATGTTGCCTTGGGTTTTAGCATGTTTGTTTTTCCAGAAATTGTCACAAAGACACTAGTTTTGTTTTAATTAGACAGAAAGCTGGGCCAGAGTTCTTTCTGCAGAGCACAGTGCTGCAAAGTGGGAGAACTGAATCTGCGCCAGCACAATGTGAGCATATCTCCGAGGTGAGCTAGTTGATTACACAAGGGATGGGGGACTGGTTGCCAGCTCTCCCAGCTGGAGAACAGCTCTGGGCAGCAGCAAGAGAGAGTGTGCCGAGAGAGAAAGTCAAATGTCCACTATGGGGATGGGGGGGATTAGCAGAACTGTGGTTTTGGGGATCCTAACATATGAGTCGTCTTTTAAATGTAATTATTCCTTCTGCACGGTCCTTAATAAAGTGCCTTGGTACAAGCACTGTAGATCTAGTCTTGAATCTTTTCTTTTCTGTAATTGTGAAGAAATCCATCAACCTATTTTCAATACGTTCAAGGAACTTCTGAGCGATACCTGTAGATTTAGTGCTTTAAGTCACATGGATGAAAAATAGGAGGTTTTTAAAGCTACGGTTCTCATTGTTAGAGCATAGTTATGTAACAATATCAGACAAAAAGCTGAAGAAATGTAAATTAAATCAAATAGGATCATTAGTTTGGCTTTGTACGTGGTGCGATCTGTGGAGCCTGTACATGCAGTGTGCATAATATGCAACTTAGCTGAAGCGCATGTACAGCGCCTGGGTGCAAAACGTGTGTGGGATTCCTACAATGAAAGTCCTGCTTTCTTACTTCTTTTTCAAAAGTGGAACACCCGCCTGAGGAATTTCCAACACTACCGCTAGCACATTTATGCTACGACATTTAATTTGTATCTGGAGTTTGTACCTATAAATGGCATCAAAAGTGCATGTGTCTGCTGTTAATTGATTGCAGAGAAAAGGGCTTACAGATGCTTCTTGTAGCACATAGCAAAAAAAAAGTCCTTGCCCAAAACAGTTTCTGGTTAAAAAGTATATTCGTAGATATTTTATAAAACTACAAGAAACACCTACTTTTAGCAAACCAGGTGCCTTTACTTGAGCATGTGTGTCTGGTGCTTGAATTAAGACTTGTATCGCCTTACTGTTTTCTTAGGGCTGTTCTCATTGACAGTCATTATAAAGCCCTAAGGTCCTGTGCTGTATATTATATTATAAATAGAGTATAGTATATTATTAATATCGAGCTCCCAGGATGACAATCACGTCACCGGCAGGCACTGGGAAAGTCCCAGACTGGACTCAGTGGCAGATGGGAACTGGATTCAGGAACACACAGATCGGGATCAAAGGCCAACAAACAGAGTCGTCCTTGGATGCTGGACAATGAAGAAGAGGGAGTTAACCCCTTTGATCCCTCAGCTTCATAATGAGCATGATGCACATGGGATGGACTACCCTGTTGGTCAGTTTTGGGTCACCTGTGCTGTCTGCTCCTCCGCACAGGTGCGACCCTTCTACGTTCCATACCATTTGCATCATGCTCAGATCAATATTGCTTGTTGTCTTCAAATATATACAGATCACTAATTTATGATTTATCTTTATACACAAAAGTTTGTTAAATTCATTTAGTTCATAATTGCAGGTTTCCATCTATCATAGCAGTCTCTCAGGGCAGGAAAGATTAGTGCCGTGAGCACTATTACAACTGTGATGACCAGCTAATGATGTGTCAATATGATCGGGAGCAGCAGAAGCCTTGAGCGTGTTTTGAAGAGAGGGTTTGCTTAGGGGAAAATAACACCTTGAGATTTGCATAAGGAAATAATTTTAAACTAGGACAATAAAATAAACTTGAAAAAAGCATCTGGATATTTGGCAGTTATCCAGAGCTCATAATACACCATGGTACTGTATGTGGCTCGCTCAGTAGCTAAAATTAGGTGATTATAAGGAGACCACAGCATATATCTGAATAGCTACTGTATTGGGTTAATGATGTCACTCATCTTTATTGAGTCTTTAGCTATTCTATGGCTTGGCTGGGGGGCAACGTGAATTCAGTAGTCATGAAATTATAGCCAAGTTAAAATTTAGTGAAGTAAACACAACAGAGCTTTTACAAGGGAAAGCAAAACAACTCCCAACAAAAGGTCTCCCATCGTGACTAGACCTAGGTGACGTTGCCGCCAGCTGTTATTCCGTGTAAAGCTTCAGGAAAGCATGTTTATAACTTTTAAACCATTGATAATAGAAAAGCTAGATTGAATCTATTGGTTTGCAATAGGTTTGGAGAGATCAGATTAGCTATTGATTTTAGCATTTTGATTGTTGACTATGAAACTGATTATGTTTGCATTGAGGTCCTATCCCCAAGACAATTTACTAACTCTGTTCTGTATACACTGTTGACGTGTATAAATAAATGCATGTATGCCAAAGGTAAAATGAGAAATTTTATCTACACATAATAATATGCCTTAGCTTTCACAACAGATACAATCCAAATCCAAATCAAAGGTCCTATCATATTTTTCATAGAAGTGGTTTATTTGCTCACCTGTGTTGCATGCTGTATCTTTTTCACACTTGGCAGTGGTATATATGCCATACATTTCTCCACCTAGTTGCTGAGCCTTTTTCTTGAATGGCTGCCAATTTTATATCAGAGAGGACTGAGGAGGACTGTGAAGTAAAGGCATGGATGCAGAGACAAGGTTTCCTCAAATTTTGTGTGGCTAAGTGATTCTGAGCTGTATCAGCAGTTACTTGCTGTCGCAGCTGTGGTGCCTTGATCTGGAACATCACTGTTTAGATGAACTTCAAGATTGCCCTGTGAGTACATCTACGGGGGGTACGGCTTCAGTCTAAACTCTTACCATGGGTTTGCTCTTCCAATGGCCTCAAGTGCTGGTATCACAGGCCCTGACAGACAAAGCCTCTGAAAGGAAGAAACTTGGAGTAGAAGAAAATGAAATCCTGTTTATTTCTCAGAAGGTGCCCAGACCTGCAGAGTCACAGAGCTTTAAAATTCCAGAAGTAATTGTTTGGGGGATAACTTGGAGATGAGCGACAAGGGTCCGCGCTGGGAGCAGGACGTTGTTAGTGGCTGCGGTTTGCAGAGTGTAGCCCTGGCAGTGCATGTGCGAGCGCCCATGCTGGTCACAGGCAGAGGTCTCCTCTTCCAGAGCAAAAAGTAAAGGCTCCATTTGGAAACTTGCTCGTTTCCCAGATATCTGCTCCCTTCTTTGAAGGAATCATTCCCATGCATTTCCTGTCAGGGGTCCTCTGGGCCTCCACACTCACTTTTCACTCCCTTCTTTTTTAATCCGGAAGGCTGCTTGCTTCAGGAAAGTTTGCCTGGGATTGCACCGTACCCATTTGTTTGCAATGAATGAGAAGCATTTTTCATTTTCTCAGAATTATTGTTGCCAGATAACATGTGTACACATGTTACAGGCCATCTTGCAGAGGGAGCAGGCAAATTTGCAAAGCTGATGCACACAGCTTCAGCAACTGAAATGGCCTCCTTTCAGCCAGACCCCTGCAAGGTCAGGAAACGCACATTTATTGCTCTCTGTAAGATTTCAGAAAGAGAGTTTTCTTCAACTGGATTGAAATAGTGATATTACAGCCTGGTCTCCCAACTCCAAGCACCTTTCTGCTTTCTCGCTGCACTCTCATTGGTCCCGGTTGCTGAGCAGTTTCAGCAATTCTCGGCAGCACAGGCAGCCTAGAGCGAGAGTTAGGCTTCTGGGGAACAGTTACACATTTCCTGGTAACACTTAGAAAAGCACATGGGTGATGAGATTAAAACCGTACTACTGTCCTGGTTTGAGGTAAAACAGGACCAATTTTTCTTTGAAGAGGGGTAGAGGGGAGCATCTGTCGGTCCCATGTGGGGTCCCCTATGTCCCCAGTGGCCGATTTGGCCTAAACCATGACACCTATTTAAAGATGAAGGGAAAAGGACTGCAAAAGTGAATGGAATTTAGTCCATCTGATGTAACACCGGGGTTAGAAAAGCAAAATGCAAATCTCCTCTGAGTGCAGGAATTGTGACTGTGCATAGCCAAGGCCACCACAAAGCCACCACAGCCCTGCATGGGCAAGGGACAGCTTGGGTAACACCCGGCTTCAAGCCTGCCACTGGGTCGCTTATTGTGCCATTGTTGTGCCACATTACAGTGTATTTTGGAGTCACTTATTGCAGTCACATTACCCATTAATGTTATGTTCTGCTAAGAAGCTACAGACATCTCTGATCCACATTAAAGACCAGGGTGAGATGGAAGAGGAAAGCTCCACTGTGTAAAGGACTTGCTGTTTCCTGAGCATTGCCCCATGTGGGTTGGGAACTGGGCGATACTGTAACTTGGAAGTGGTACAAAGGGGAAGAAGCACAAGCAACAACTAGGTAACAATAGAAGTGAGTTTTATTTTGTAAAAAGCTATAAAATGAATATTGTACAAAAATAAAGTCTGTAGAGAACTTTGGTTGATTAACACAAATGACTGAGACATAAATTGTAGGTGAAGTAAAAAAACTCCAGAGAAGCACTGTTTTCACTAAGGTCTAAAAAAATTTTTAAAAATCACACACTTTACCCTTTTGTATTTTGAAAATAGCAATTTCCTTTGGTTGCAGTCTCTTCAAGCTGTGCAGAAAATGCTTTGGGGCAAGTTGGGTAATGGCTTCAAACTGGAAGAGGGTAGATTTAGATTAGGTATCATGAAGAAATTTTTCACTATGAGGGTGGTGAGGCACTGGAACAAATTGCCAAGGGAAGTTGTGGAGGCCCCATCCCTGGAAGTGTTCAAGGCCAGATTGGATGGGGCTTTGAGCAATCTGGTCTAGTGGGAGGTGTCCCTTTCCATGGCAGAAGGGTTGGAACTAGATGATCTTTAAGGTCCTTTCCAGCCTAAACCATTCTATGATTCTATGATAAGTTTTCAGCAACTGGGGCCGTATCAGGGCCAGAAAAAGCACACCTCTGAGCACTGCACCCAGATAACTGTCCAGCAGCTCAGCTGACCCTCGGCTTAGCAGGCCTTTACTGCCCAAATCATGCCACTGTTGGTGGTGGTATCAGCTGTATCACCCCTCCCAATGTGGGGGTTAAGGTGTCCCCGTGGCAGTGCGAGCATGGACCCTGTGGGCGGCCTCCAAGGCTGCCCTCCGTCAGCCCAGGAAAGCAGTGGAGGTTGGGGCTGAATTACATTTCATACACCTGGTACATCTTCCTAAACTTTTTCCGGACTTTGACTACTAGACCCTTCTTCTGTGATGCCCTGAGGGGCCCAGGGCAAAACGAGTATGGAGAGCCATTGCCTGCATGAGATAAAAGGTTGGACCGGCCATCATTTTTTGTTTTTCAGCAGGGATTTTTTTTTTTCCTGTTGTTTTTGTGGGAGTTGATGCTTTACTGCTTGTCAGGTATGTTTAGTGACCTGCACTGCTACTACTTTGGGAAAAAAGTCTCCAGAACGAGAGCTTGCATTAGTGGTCAGGTATGAATGCCTTTGCTGTACTACCTCCCTCATCATAAGGAAACTCAGATTGTTCTGCTGTGTGGGTACGATCTTGTAATGTTTCAGCAAATTATACAAAACACTTTGGTTATTTAACACAATTGTTTATCTGCAGGCTATATTAAATCCAGGGCTAACTAGTAAGAGGAATTTAACCTCTTCTATATGGAAATACGGAAGGAAAATCTTAAATAAATATAACAAGAAATTATAAGGCTAAATGTGATTATTTTCCATTTGTCAATAGTTATATGAGGTCAGCTGGCAAAAAGTGTGAGGAAAAAAAAGTGGCTACATTTAAAATGTGACTAGAATTATTTTTTATAACAAACTGCTAATGTTGAGCCAAGTCCTGCGACCCTCACTTGTGCAGAGCCATTGCTGCTCCTGCACATGTATGACTGCAGTAATTTTAAAAGTATTAGTGAACAGGAGGAAGGGCTGCAGACTTTGGTACTACATTTTGTGAACATAATCAGGATTTTGTTTAAAAGAAAAAAAGGTAAAGTAAGTGATTTTTTGCATTCACGTTAACACTTTCAATCAAAAGCATGGACCATTGTTCCCAACTTAATAGTCTCTCTATCGTCCAAGCACCTTCTAGTTTGGCACCTCTGAAAAGAAACATTAATAAATAAGGAGACTCATTACTAAACTGTAATAAATAACAATAACTTAAGCTCAATAAATATCATCTGTATATTTATGTCTCTGAATGGATGCATTGCATCAAATAGTCTCTGCTCACTCACAATGACCAAATAGAAATGTAGTTACGCAAGTAATGTTAGTTCTTTGTAAACCAAAAGAAACATGTTTTGTGTAGGCCAGGCTTGTTATTTCTCTTACTGTACTAGGAAGAAGTGCTTAAAAACTCAACTTGTTTTCATAGGTAGCAGAAGAATGAAATCCTACACTCATTTTAAAGAAACATGAGATGGAAATAATCAAACTTTACCAGTAAGTGGAACTGTTTTGCTTTGTATTGATACTGGCCCTAGGGAACGTAAGCCTGGGAATTTTGATATTTGTCCAATATCATCTTACTTACGACATTAATCTTATTATAGTTTAGAAGTTCTCCTAAGTGCTTAGGAACTGCCCTTCAATGAGCAATAGTACAATGTGTCTTTCAGTAAAGCTGAGGGCGCAGGGGATGAGTAAGGTACTCCTGAGCTACTTCTCAGCTAACCTTCCTGGTATGGATGGGATAACTACAACACAGTGTGGTATGGCAGGGTTGTGTTTTTAAGCACATTCCTCATGGATCTGAGTCTCACTGATGGTGGACTGTGTTAAATGGGAAAGGGAGTGCACATACCATCCAGCTGTCAGCATCTCATGGCAGACAAAAACCTGATGAAATTCAACAAAGGCAAGTGTAGGGTACTGCATCTGGGGAGGAATAACCCCATGCATCAGTACAGGTTTGGGGCTGACCTCCTGGAGAGCAGCTCTGTGGAAAGGGACCTGGGAGTCCTGGTGGACAACAGGATGACCATGAGGCAGCAATGTGCCCTGGTGGCCAAGAAGGCCAATGGCATCCTGGGGTGCATCAAGAAGAGTGTGGCCAGCAGGTCGAGGGAGGTCATCCTCCTCCTCTACTCTGCCCTGGTGACACTCCATCTGGAGTACTGTGTCCAGTTCTGGGCTCCCTGGTTCAAGAAGGACAGGGAACTGCTGGAGAGGGTCCAGCAAAGGGCTACAAAGATGATTAGGGGATTGGAACATCTTTCTTATGAGGAAAGGCTCAGGGACTTGGAGCTTTTTAGTCTAGAAAAAAGAAGACTGAGGGGGGATCTTATCAATACTTATAAATACTTAAAGGGAGGGTGCCGGGTAGATGAGAAGAGTCTTTTTTCAGTGGTTCCCAGTGATAGGACTAGAGGTAACAGGCACAAGCTGGAGCACAGGAAGTTCCATCTTAACATGAGGAGGAACTTCTTTACTCTGAGGGTGGCAGAGCACTGGAACAGGCTGCCCAGAGAGGTTGTGGAGTCTCCCACACTGGAGACATTCAAAACCTGCCTGGACGTCGTCCTGTGCAACCTGCTGTAGGTGACTCTGCTGTGGCAGGGGGGGTTGGACTTAGATGATCTCCAGAGGTCCCTTCCAACCCTGACCATTCTGTGATTCTGTGATTCTGTGACCTCCACCTGAGCTTTTATTTACTTTCCCATAGGACTTCAAAAGCCTCTATCCTCCTACGCTGCCTCACCCCTCCCCCCCCTTCCCCCGGGGCTCCCACAACCCCTTGTTCTGCATTCTTGGTCCTCTTTTCTCCACTCTGAGCAGACGCTTCCCTGGAAACCTCGGTCCCTTTCTTGCATTGTAGCAGGAATGCAAAACTGGAGCCGCAGCAATCAGATGCATCCACACATTTTTGCGGAATGTTTTTTCAGTATGTGATAAACCAGGTTATCATCCAAAAAGGACAGGTCATCATCAAAGGCTGTGGGTCTGCAACAAGCTTGCCTTACTTTGTCAGTGACTAGTTTTTTCCTTCTGGTTAAATTTTTTAAAATTTTGTCATATGTGGTCTCGGCTGCATCACAAGATCCACTGCAATACCGGAAAATTAGCTCTTCTTTGGTTTCATATCCCAAATCCAAGTCAGTCACGTTTAAATGTATTTCTGTTAAGATACATCCTCGATTTTTGCTCTTTTGATTCCTCCTTCCCTTTTTGCTGGAATTCTCTATGTTCGTGGCTGTGTTTTGCCGGTTCCTCTCCCGCCTAGAAAAAATCGGAGTCTGTTTTTCCGGTGACCTCCTCAGTCTTTTAATGGTGGCTTGAATAAAGTCCACTACCTCATCAAACTGATCTGGATAACCCTCTGGCATATTAGCTGTTTGGGAAAGAGAGAAAAGGCTTTGTCATATGTCAGTTGTCATTAATGGAAATTTATCCATTCGCAGCTAAAAAATGTTAGACACATGCAAACTCCCCTGCCAATTACTTCAGAGAGTGCACCCAGGACCCTCAGAAATCAGGAAGAATTTGGAATGGTTTAGATCATCATGAAAACTCATTTGGGGAAAAAGAAATGAGATAGGTATGTATCTCTGTAGGTATCTGCTGATGCTTGGTAGCACTCTGGCACATCTTTCAATATTGAATGAGCCCTGTCAAAATCAAGGGAAAGAAAAGCAATACAAATATTAGTGAATGAGTGTATGAAGCTACTGTAGAGAGGTTATACAGGCTTTTCCCAGAAAAAGGACAAGGTTTCTTTAAAACAATTTGCTGATTATAATTGTTAATTGTTGTCTTTTCACACCAGCAGTGGTTTGTATTGTCAAAGCCACCTATCGATAAGGTTTTTGGGCAGGACAGAAGGAGGAATTTCCTGGGGTGCCAGGCTGGGCTATCATTCCTGGCTGAATGCCTGCTTTTTAAAATGCTTTTAGGGGATAATTATTATCAGAGCTTTTTAAAAATTTCTCATGGAACTATTTCATATCACAAGATGCTGATTAGATTGAGTAGAAATAGGTCAGAAGAGAAGTATTATGTTAATTTTCAAGGGAAATGTTATTAATACATTTTCTTTTTATGAAATTAAAATATCTATTTCATTTTTCATTTGATATATACCCTACCAGAGATAAATTATTCAAGTCAATTAAAAGTTGAAGTCAATGAAATTTTTTTATACTAGCAAAATGAACTACTTCAAGGAGAGTGAAATTGAATGTGTTATTCTGAAACATTCTGAGATTTCAGGTTTTCATCATGATTTGAAATAAAATCACATTTTGAAAACTTCCCATGGACTAAATCCCTCAATGTGATCTCCTTTAATGATTTAATGGAGGGTCAGGCTGTCAGGACCCCGTGTGTGGATGCCCTTGTGTTATATTATTAATGATGGTCTCTTAAACACGCAAACAACATTGCAGTATTGAGATTTTTTTTTTCTCTGTCATTGTGCCAAAAATCGAGTCTTTGAGGATTCACTTCCTTTGCATGAAGACCTAAGAGGATGCTTCTTTCTGTACTTAACTCCTAAGTGCCCACCCACGTAACAGACCAGTGTCATGCACCCGGCCCTGCACGTAAGGAGGCTCCATCTCCAGAAGGACCCCTACAAATGTCCCAGGAACTGCAAACAATTGGGAAAGGTGATACCTGACACAGTGCACCTGGCCAGGGGTTGGTACCTCCACTGAGCCACAAAGGCTCTCACTAGGTCAGGTGCTGAGATAGGAACAGCTCCTTAGGCAAAGGCTCAGTGCCACATTTCCCTAATAAGCACTATAACAGACAGGAGCCCTGATGGGAGACCAGGCAGCAAATGTACCCAGCCCACACACAGTGGCATGGCCTCTGTTAACAGAAGAGAAGACACAAGGCTGCCTCCCATTGCCTAGTGAAGGTGCACCTTTATATCCTCAACAGAAGCAACAAATGTGCAGGAGATGGGGGCAGAAGGGTGTTAACTCTGTTAGTGCAAAAACCTGCTGAAACACAGTGCATCTGCACTTAAGGAAGAACATGGACCCCACTCCAAAGCAGCCACATCCTAGAAGCCCCATTCCATGATAAAATAGAAGTATCATAAATCAGAAGTATACACTTTTTCATGGATGGCTCCAGCAAAATAGTGCAGACTGGTAAAAGAGTCTGCAGGCAATCTTGTACCTTCACATAATGAGGGTGACACATGGGAAGCAGGATCCTATAATCTGTAGAGTTTGGGATTGGGAAAAGTGAATTCCACTGTGTTTTGCAGGTATCCAATGCTAATGGCAACAATCTCCCAGACCGGTGATTGTGAAAAGACATGAAAGAGGGGTGGCTGCTACCTATACAGGATCTGGACAAAGCAGGACCTTGTGCCCCATAAGCCTGTGAAACCAATGGTAAGTGCACCCTTCTTGTACTTCTCTGTCATTAACTTTGTAGCAGGTACCAAATTACCCACTATGAGCCATACCTAATGGAAGGGGGTAGCTTGGATAGATGTGTCCATTGGATGCACCACCTGGCTCTGTTGCAGGACAGGCTGGTCTGCCTACACCATACGAATACTGCCCTACTGAGCAAAGTCCAGGTCAAGGTGATGGGTGAGCTACATTCCTTAAAAGCAAGAAGGGGTAGATACTTTGCTAGACTCAATCAAGCAAGATGATCCACATCCACAGCCCCCATCACTGAAGTGCAACCTTGGTCCTGGTACAGATGGAGAGGAGATTGGCAGGAGGCACTTGTTCTTGTTACTGTGGGACTGGGTGATTTCTAGGTTTCTTACACAGAAGCTAGGTTTCTTAGCTTATAACCCAATAGGGGAAGGATGTGGCCCTGACGAGATGGCTCTAGCTGTGCCATTCCCCACTCTCACCTTCAAATTACCCCCTCATACTACTGTGACTCCCCAGCCCACACCTCTGTCACATATTTCTGGCCCAGTACTTGTAGCAACAGTATGACACAAAGAGACATTGGCTGTAGAGACTGAAATACAACCATCAGGGAAGTATACTAGGGTTTAATGAAATCCATGCAAGAGTCAACCATCAGGAAGGAGCTGGGAGATTGTTACAGAGAAACCCAACCTATACGTGGAGAATCTGGTAATGTTGGCTTTGCAGTGAGGAAAGTAAGTTGCCCCCCACCTAAGAAGGGAGAAACAAAACTGTGGATTACCTGAAGAGATAACAAACCAACTAAGCACATCTTTTTTAAACTGCTTGCAATTCAGGTGCAAAAATGTCACCTACCCCTGCAACAGTGCTATATGCAGGAGTCTACTTTGGTTAAATATTAATCAGACAGTTATAGGGTACAAGCACTGTCCTGCCCAAGCCAATCCAAGTATGTCCTGGAGGGCAGATAAAGAGGGGGAAAGGCCCATGTTGTGGACTGTGTCCCTGCTTGGAGCCCACGCTGACATCTATCCTGGTTCATGCATGATTACTGCCCCAACTGCACCAAGGGAGCTAATGTTGCTGAGAGCCTTCTGTGCTGCAAGTGGCCTATGATACTTAAGGTGGAGGAAACACACTGTAGACGAGCCCTATGGAATGCTGCTAATGCAGGCATGGGGTGTCAACATGGCAGAAGGTGGAAGCAGTAGGGGAAAAAGTAGATCAAGTAATCAAGCCCTACCTACACACATGGACTTGCTGCAACCAGAAGATGGGGTAATTGGCAGCATGGCTGATCCTGCTAATCTCACTGGGGCTCTAACACAAACCATGCAAGAAGAACTCCAAGCTGTAACCTGGGATGAAGCGTACATGGCTGATATGTCTAACATAGCCAAGGATCCCTACTCAGCTCATCCCCTATTGCAACATCAGGCCACTTGGGAGATTCATTGGGAGGGATGCCAGCACTATGATTAAGACGAATGCCAATTTTCTGTCTCCAGGGTGGACTTCCCCTTCAGCTCAGAGGACTGGAAAATATCCCAAACAGATATCCAAATCTGTCCAGAGGACTCCTGCAGTGACTCCCGGTATTTGGAGATTATATCACTTGAGGAGACACAAGGCACATGGGTGATATTAGGGAACTGGTGGGTGAGCACAGAGCCCCCCTCAAGGAAATGTGCTGGACCTATCGACCCTGGTCAGTGTCTGCCCACCTACAACCACACATGCTGTTACGAGACTACATGTTTACACGATGTTAACCACAACGCAGCTGCATTACTGGGCTACCCAGTGAGTCCTTGCAAGTTGTTGTAAGCAACAACACCCTCTACCTGTGGAGCCCCAAACTAGTCATGATCAATGCAACAATGCAGTTTTTGGCACATTCCAACTGGACTGCCAATGTGCCCCAAGTTTGCTTCCAAAATTTAGCACTCTTCGAGGAACACCTCCAATCCCCTGCGATCAACCAGCCTCAACACAATCCCCAAAAGCTGAGTTTCAACACACACTCAGTGGTGTGGGCCTGTGCTCTTGGTACTGCATCAAGTGCAGCTGGACCCAGCAACCACTGAATCATGGACACAAGCAATGAGGCTCATACTGATCGGATGTAGCTTGGTGCTAATTTTCTGCTGCTTAACGAAGCGTAGTCATCAGTGTGACTACAAACATTTACTAAGAGTGGCTCGCAGGGGTTTGAAGGAAATCTTGACAGCCAGGAGTGAAGTATGAGTTAACTTAGTGGCCTATGCAAGGTGCCAGTCATGACTCAGTAGGGATATTCAGTTGTTCAATAAGTATGGGTGCGAAGCCTGAGAGCCCGAAACAAAATGCCATAAAAAACTCTTGAAGTAGGACCCTGGGCAACCAAGTAGAAATGCCAGCATTAACACAAGGCATGATGGGTTGAAACAAGGCACTAGAGATAAATACTAAGGAAGCTACCATCAGACATCATACATGAATAAGCAATACCAACTGACTAAAGACCATAAAAGGCTAATGGACAGCAGGGAAGGTGAAGACTGACAGCAGGACCACCCCAGCCTGATGCGTACTTGGTAGATGTGCTCTAGGGATGTCGAGAGACCTCTCCACACCACAGCCACCACCTGCCGAGCACTTGTTTGTTTGGTCTCTGCGCTGTGGTAAGTGCTACTGAGGGTGAAGAGGGTGCTGAGCTGAGCTGCGTGGCTAGGGAACACCACTGCTGGTTTGTAACCTGAATAAAGCCACTTGATTGAGCCATGATCTGTTTTACTTAGTTACCCCTCTGTCTCAAACACTGTTTAAAAACTGTTTCTAGTCTCAGAATGAAGGCCGACAGCTTGGCAGCTTTGCTTCTCTAATACTGCATGGACTGTGCTGACTTGAATGTGCAGCAGACAGAGCTTTCCATGGGCTTTTCACATCCCGGGGAAAAGCACATACTATTATCCATTCTTATAAAATATACAGTTTGGATGTGTGTATATGTGTGTTGTATTTACATGTACACACATACAAAGTGTCAGCAGAAAATGCTCAGATACTATGGCAATAAAGGCAGTTAAGATCTTCTCTGAGCAGTAGTCCCTGGCTCCAGGGTGTGAAGGAATTAGAATTTAAAAATCTGAAGCCACATAGGATAGGATAGGATAGGATAGGATAGGATAGGATAGGATAGGATAGGATAGGATAGGATAGGACAGGACAGGACAGGACAGGACAGGATGGGATAGCCCACAACAGCACGTGCTCAATATAGGTTAGTGAAGGTTGGCTCACACATACATGAATGTGATGCACCTCAAAGCAGGCATTAGGGCCATGAAGATGATCCGAGGGCTGGAGCACCTCTCCTATGAGGAGAGGCTGAGAGAGTTGGGGTTGTTCAGCCTGGGGAAGAGAAGGCTCCGGGGAGACCTTATTGCGGCCTTCCAGTATCTGAAGGGGGCCTACAAGAAAGCTGGAGAGGGACTTTCTAAAAAGGCATGTAGTGATAGGACAAGGGGTAATGGCTTCAAACTGGAAGAGGGTAGATTTAGATTAGATATCATGAAGAAATTTTTCACTATGAGGGTGGTAAGGCACTGGAACAGTTTGCCCAGAGAAGTTGTTGAGGCCCATCCCTGGAGGTCTTCAAGACCAGGCTGGATGGGGCTTTGAACAACCTGGTCTAGTGGGAGGTGTCCTTGCCCATGGCAGGAGGGTTGGAACTAGGTGATCTTTAAGGTTCCTTCCAACCTAAACCATTCTATGATTCCCCAAGGGAAAGGACCATACATCCTGGAAATGTAAAAACCTCCCTCAGAGGGCACACGGCCTCTGTGTATCTTGTTCACAGCATTGCAAAAAGGCTCACAGACCCCATCGGTCTTCCATATCCAGCTGAACCAGGACTCTTGATCTGCCAGGAGTTTCTCACAGGATCAGAAAATGAATAAAAAAGCAAAGAAGGAAAGAACGAAACATCACAGGACTGGTGAACATAGGAATCCAGAAGGGTGACCAGGCTGGGCACAGAGTTGGTCAACACCAAACATCCGAAACCCCAGGAGTCAAACAAAAATAAAGACATTAAAAAAACCAAGAACATTTGCATCATCTGCTTGCTGTTTGCTTGCTTTCTGAACCTTTAGGGCACACTCAGTTCATAGTTTTGGCCCAACCTTTCAGGTTAGGAACACCCCTCTTGAATGCAAACTGAAATTCTTGCCTCATTGCTGCTCTCTGGAACCTGAGGCTTTGACCTGCCCATCCCCGAGCACAGTCCTTGTCCCCTGGGCACTGCAAGAGCTGGCAGCGCATACAGGCGCAGGCTCCTGAAGCCAAACACCCGTGGTGCTCCCCACCAACCTCTGCAGAAAGCCACCCCAGAGCTCTGCTTTGGGCATGCAGGGAAATGTGCCTTCCTCTGGGCATCTTCCCCACTGCCTTTGCATTTCCAATTAATTAGAGATACTGCATGCCAGTAGGATTGGGATCTGATGCCTGTGCTTTTTAGAAGAATAAATTATACGGTGTTCAGACAGATTTCTACATAAAATAGGTCTAAACAAATATCCAAACCAAACTCGTCACATTCTCAAGAAAACAGTTTCCATTAAGGAAAAATGGACAATTTATGTCTGTTCAAATGTGACCACAATTACATTTTGTAAAACTATTCCTTTGATTTCACTAGCAACATATTTATTTTAAAGCCAAATATTCCCCCGCAGTGGCAGTAACCCAGCATGGTAGAGCAAGAAACCATCAGTTTGTATCTGACCACAAACTGATTTCAGTGGGAACAGATGAATCTCCAGCTTTTGAGAAAAAAAATCCAGTTACTCATTTTGGTGCCTGGTTATGGATGTAAAAGGTTAACTACAGTCTCTTCTGACTATTATGGTTTACAAGAAAAGCTTAAATTCTGTTAATTGCAAAATAATAAGTTATATAAGTGGGTTTTCCTTTTTTTTTAAATCTCATAAAACTTGACGTTTTAAGATACTGGAAAATGTATTTTAAGGTACAGTTTTATATACTGATCTTGGGAAAATGTAATTACATCACTGCAGCATCATTTGGCACTTTGCATATCCCGAGTTAAAGTGATATAATAAAAGTCACATAAGGTACACTAAAAATGATAAAATTATTTATTTTATTTTGCATTGTAGCTGTTATGCATGCATTTGTGGGATTTCATAGCTACTACATCAAAAGTTCAGGCCAAACATTTAATAAAATTACCAGGATATTTCACTTAAGCACAGCTGTCTCAATTAGAGAAGTTCAAACAGCAGCATTCAGACTCTTGTTTAAAGTAGGATTTCAAAGTTCGAGGTTAATCCAGCTCATTATCATGATAAGCATTATTTTAAAAATTCAGATTCAGATCTGTGTTAGAATCAAATGGCCTTTTTTCAAAACAGTTCTGGTACTTCAATCTGGGACCTTCTTAACTAAAATATTCAAATTACCTTTCTTTCCTTTTTTTTAAAGTTTCCTCCAAAGTTATACTTCCAAAGATGTTTCTTCTTAGATCATTTGCTACTGGGAAATAGAAAATTAATCTGCCTCTAACTGTGACTGCAATGAATCATCCTCATTTTTTGCTGCTTATGCAGATGACTGTGGTATACCATTTATTCATTAGTTATTTTTGTATTTAGCTTGCTTTGCAGTAATGTTTTCAGGTGCTTATTATAGTGGACAATCCCTATCCAAACACAGAATCTCCCCATCTCACACTCCAATGTGATGATCAGTCTGCTTTGTAAAGTAAAAAGGTGTGAACTGTGGTGGGGATAAAACATTTATTTTATTAAAAATGAAATACTTTTCATGAAAAACAAAGCCTATCATGCAGGCATCAAAGCAAAGGCAGGTGTTAAAACTAGTTATACTGAAAAGTGTTCAGGATTTAAACAATTAAAATATCACCTCTCTGAGGCATGACTGCTTTCATGCCTTGTATGAAAATCTGTGAGGCTAAGAGTGAAATGGAAACCAGTCAGTTGTGTCCATTAGTAAATAGAGCATCAAACACACCAGGGTCAGCTCATCTTTAAATGTTTAAAACAGCTCTGGTTCACTACCTCACTCCCTGCTGCGCCAGCTCCCAGGAAACACTGCATCCTACCCTCCAACTCAGAGAGCCCTTAAAAATGGAGCCTCTCACCAGTGTCACTTGTCTTTCGTTAAGGTAAAGTGCCAAGTAACCTGGAGGATGACTCCGGGGCCACTCACCCCAGTCAGGTACGATAAAGCAGCGCTGGAAAAAGGCACAGGGTTAACCTACCTGGTGTGCTTGTTCCTAATGGAGCGGCCAAGTTTTGTGTTTGTAGCTCACTAGCTAACCCTGCTGCTTCCCATGTGTTGGTCATAATGGCAAATCTGCAGAGTACTTCGTATTTTCACACTGCCATGCTTGGCAGTGCCTCCCCTTGCATCCTTTGCCTGTTTTCTCTCAGGTATGAAATACTGGTTCCTACCAGGAGAAGAAAGGGGAGAAACAACAGGACCATCATAATTGCTGCCAGTTGGGGGAATGACCTGGTAACAGAGGGAAAAAAAGCAAGGTCAGGTGAATTGGGTGAATAAAGGAAGCTGCCTTGCAAGCTGACCTGTCCACAAGAGTTTCTTGTTCTTTGTCTGGTTCAGGCAGGAGTTGTTCACATGATCCTGCCTGACTTCAGGCTGGCACCCAGGGCTGGATCCCTCCTCTGGCCCAAAGGGGTGTCTCATCTGGCAATCAAGCAGCAAAGGAGCAGCAAGAGGATGTGGTCTCGCCTCTGATTCAGAGCTTTGAAAAAACAGCTCTGAAGCACTGAGGAGCAGACAGCTTTTCAGCAGTTGCTCTTGAGGTTTTGTGACAGCTCCTGCGGTAGCTGCCAGGATCCTGTCTGCACTAGGGCCTTATTGTACGGGGCTGTGTGGGTACTTGAGCACCCACGAGGCAGTCTCTGCATCTGAAGAAGTTATGGCATAAACAGTGTAAAAGGGGGAAAAAGAAAAAGTGGTATTGCCCTGCCTGAAGCCGCTGACTGAGCAGGAGCCAAACCTGGGTGAAGCGCATACCTGCCATGTCTCCTCCCTTGTACCCCTCCATGCTGAATAAATCTCCAGCTTCGCAGTAAAACCTGGGTTTATGCTTAATATTTGGTTCTGTCCGATCCCTGCAAGAGCCTCAAATGAGTATGCATGACTGGGACCTGAAACCTGTGACCTCTTAGCAAGAAGGCATGCAGCCAGCTAAGAGGCATAGCACTGAAGCTTTAATGGAGGAATTACTGTTGGTAATAAAAAGAAATTCTCTTTAGTGTTCCTGGTGCAGAAGTGATCCAGCCCAGCTCTCGCACAACATCAGTAAATCCCCACATGGGTCACCCAGCCCCACTTTAGTGCCAGTTTACTGAATGGGAACAGCGTAATAGAAATAACAGCAGAAGTGTCACTGCAACAACAGCTCAACCGTATTTCAATCAAGCAACTGTTCCCGGGCAGAAAAGCAGCAGGAAGGGACCCTATCTCAGTTTCTTCCCTGGGGCAGTAAAGCAAAGATGTCTGGGCAAAACCATGGCTGATGCCCCTACTGTGACTATCTCTGCTGCTATCAGATTTTGATCTGACCTATAAATAATACGCATTCTTCTACTGTCACCTTTTACTACCTGCATTTCAACCTGTTCACAATAGGAACAATATGAAAAACTTTAATATTGCAGTTCGGAAAGTGTTCTTATTATAATGATCAGTCCCTTGCTCTAGGACAGGTGCTACATGCTCCACTACTGGAGGTCTCACGCTGGGATGTGTGGACCATGACCTGTCAGATGGTGTCGGCAGCTGCTCAGAGGTAGCCAAGCTCCAAAGAGCTCTGCCCCCTTCCCAGCCTATACGCTGGATCCATACCTCCCTGTCAGAAATTTCCTGAGTAGTTGATGGTTTTGCCAAAGAAATCTTACACGCTTGGGATGGGAGCAGAGGTAGTCCAGATATTTGTATACAGCTTGTTAGTTAAAGTGGATATGACCAGCTTGCCTCTAAAAACATGGCCACTTGAGAAGTTTTGTCACACCTTGCTGTAATGCTGCCTGGCCCAGATGCAGGAAAACAAATATTTTGATTTCAGCACTTGCTTCTTTTGAAGCATATTCCTGTTCAATAATATTAAAGCATTTGTACAAATCCCACTGACTTCAAAGAAATGTACCTGCAGGTTTCAGTTTAAGTGCTGTACCAATACATACAGGCTAAGGCAAAAGCCTAAATATCTGCTAGTGTCATACAATGTGGTTTTATTCCTTAAAAAGGATGCTGATATTTGAAATGTCTTACATAATTCATTTTCTGTCCTTGATCTTAAAACCAGATATACTCTAATGTATATTTTGTGTCTTAATGCTTTGTTTGTACCTTTCTCAAATCTTTTTGATTCTATTTTCTTTTTTCTCTTTGTAATTAGGACTGGATTTCCAAGAATCATTGAAATCTTTCCTTTGGTTCCCCTTACCAAATATTACTTGATCAGAAACTACAACTGTTTTTGTCAAAAAATGACAACTGTGCAGTGTCAAACATTCTACCAGCACTAATGTGGCAGTGGCCTATTTAGATGTCTGATGATCCTGAACATGGTTATGTTGCAATATTTAGTATTCCTCATTTATTACTTGTCATTAACTTATTACCTCAACAAGTATAGTTATATGGGGTTTTGCCTATGTACTACAAGTTTTAAGTTGCAGTTGCTTGGTAGTGTGTGTGGGGGATGAGGACTAGATATTTGCACTAGATGTCCATTCCTGATCATCTGCAGTTATGGGGGATGGGACTCGATGACCCCAATGGCTTCTCTCAACCTCTGTAACTTTAAATATTTAAAACTTACTTTATGCAGTCCTAATCAGGAACAGTATAATTTACAAAGACATTACAAACTATCAATCTGAGGATCCTATTCTAGTGGACAAATGCCTCCCCCATCAATTCATCAATAGTCACTACACAGCTGAAGTCTTCAAGAAAGGTTTCACAGCTTGTCATCTGTAGACCCTGAACACAGGAATTTCTAAAATATATTGAAGAGGCCTATGAAAGGTGACCAAGAAAAGCATGTTCAGGTATGTTATCTAGTAACCCACGCCTGCAAAACATCTAAAAGGATCCACACTTCCACTGGGAAATTTTTGAGGTCCCTAAATTGAAAAGGAGCGAAGACATAAAACTTTAAATAAAGGATAACTGTTAAAATGAGAACAAAACCATATTCTCTTGCATTTTAGTCCTTTCCTCCTTAAGTCTCAGAACACCCTTCACGGGAATATATTCAGTAGTTATACCTGAGACTGCAGAGGAATTGGCTTCTAGGGCTAAATGCATCTGGATTTACCCAGATGTGTTTCTTTTTTTAGAATTTTGCCCATGAAAAAAGGCGACTTTGAATGCTTAAGATTTCTAAAAGCCTAGATAACCTGTGCGTGCCCATGCAAACAAACTTTACTATATATATATGCTGGCCCAGGGACATACGCACACTCGGTCTGACACTGGCTGGGTGCACCGGCTGTACTGGATACACACAGATCAAATGATGCAGTGTAGCACCTGCTCGGTGTGGCAGATACCTCTTCGATGCATTTGATTTGCTGTGCATGGGCAGGTTACCTCTGTAGCTTCTGGGCTTAGACTAAAGTGCATATGCCACACCATAAGTGTGTTGAGCAGGAAAACCTGGACAGAAACATGAGAGCTCTGGTTCGTAACACTGAATGTGCCTAATAAATACTGTAGGGAAGGAAATGCATTCATTTGGAAGTATAATTTAATACCATTTTTGCCTTAAAGAGCCCTACAATATCACTGTTTATTCTAGATACCTTCCATACTACTTGATAATGTTGCAGCTAAAGGCAGTAACTTAATATTAAGTACCCCTTAGCAGGGGTATGAAGAATGTTTAACAGAGGTATAATCACAGGTATAACACATAACACAGTGTTATCATCCAGTGGCCATGGAGTAACTCAGTTGTTATAATGCAAAGAAACATCTTTTCCTTCTATTAAGAGGGAAAAGCCTATAGTGAGATTTTTTCATTGAATTCTATATGCGTACCGCTAGTTCTTAGTAAAGATGCCTGCTTGATCAAGAGACTATATATCATATCCTGGATCTTAAGATACTCCAGTCCTCGCATACATGTTGATTATGGCCATACAGCAGTAAGCAGTTACAAAATGTATTCACTGGGAATTGCATATAAGTCAAACCAAGCATTTGGCTCCCTCTGCATTGTTATGCTTCTGAAGCTGCTGACGTAGTTTTTAGCTGATAGCAATTTGTTTTATATTTATTCTGTTCACAGTTGCTATTGAAGCTAATTGTGTCCTTCCCCCAGCAGACTGCAGCATGATGGAAAGAGTTTTCTAACTTTACAAATGCTACAGCTACTCTTCTTCATGTGAAATAAGCTATCCCATGAACACTGATGCCTAAAATGCCTACAAACATTGAATTAATCTCAAATGCACTGCATTTATGGAGGCTACTCTCACTCCAGCATCCAGTCAAGTAAAAAATGCAGAAGACTGCAATTGCCAACACCCTCTGCCATCTCTAACTACTGCCCTGAACAGCAAAGGTCAGCACATTACACCTGATAAGCCTGGGAGGTTAGGACCTTGCCTGTAGTCTGGAACGAAGGAAGGTTTCGAGCCAATCTGAAAGAGATGGGGTAGCATCAGGTGACCTCAGAGCACTTTGCAGAGAAAGCAGTCCCATCAAATGAAAACACAAAAAGGTGTAGAGGGCCTCGAAAAACAGATCTGTGCTCCAGCAAGGTGTTTGGCCTGTCCCTAGGAGCGGGACATGATCTCACAACCCTACTAACCCCTGCTGTTGGTGGTGCATGGGAGACCTGACCTCCCTGGAGAAAGAGCAACGCACACCTTGGAGCGCAACTGCTACTCCCCACCCAGCCTGCATGGGGATCACTTTAGGGGAGAGCAGTGCACCCCTCTTTGAACACACGCAGCACCCAGTCCTGCTCAGTGCTCACACACTGCCCTATGCAGATGAGCCAACATGGGTGATGATGGCACTCCCACGGCTTTGTGAGCTGCCTCCTGCAAAGGCACTTGGTGAAGCAGCTGACCAACAGTATCCACAGAGATATTAATACATGGCAGGTCTACCAGCAGATAAGCCGGGGAGCTGCAAGCATGCCTGCATGCTCATGGCATACTGCCCTCTGCTTGTAAGAGAAACCTCGAAGAGGAGAGGGAAGTCTACATGGGTTAGATGTGACTCCTCTTGTGTACGTCATTCTACATCTTTTGTGTGTTGAAGGGTGCTTGCCATCAAATGGTAAGCGGAGAGAAACAAATATGTCAAAGACACTGACAGTAGTGACTCGAACAAAGTGCTGCTGTGGCAGGATGGCAGTGATGTGCCTGAATAGGCTCAGCCTCATGGGCTCTGTGTTTGCAGACTGCTCTCCAGACACCACACACATTTAAGTCAACTAAAAATGGCGTAAAAGTGGATCAAAGTATTTCACTGCTTTCTTATAGCCGCCTTTCTGCAGGTCTCCCCTGACTCATCTGACTTGGCAATGTAGCAGAGAGGAGTTTCTGACTTTCAGGCACAGGTGCTGTGTAAACCACTGCTGTGTAAAGATCACAGGAACTCCCTGGAATCACATTCCCAGAACTAAGTTTCAAGATAAAAGCAGGATCCTACAAATGCTCCCATCCTAGAAAGACAGAGCATTAATGCTCTCCCACTCATGCTGCTTTCCCCCTAACGCTCTTGCCACCAGTGCTGCAGCAAGCCTGTGCAGAGGGGACTGGCACAGCAGCCTAGTACAGCGGACTGGCACAGCAGCTGATCGCTGCCTCTCATAGGACGGCTCAGTGCCCTGGTACCTTCCCCACCATGCAGCTTGCCATGGAGAAGATAACCATGTGTGACAGCCCTGCAGCCCTGGCAGGCTGGAGCCCTGGGAGGAAGTGCTTTTGGCTGACCTCCCTGCATGGAGGGGCTGAAAGGATGTCAGGGGCAGCTGGTCTGCAAACGAACAGCAGGAGACTGGGCTGGGATAGGAGGAGGTGGCAGCCTGGGAAAGATTCCAGCAGGGGGAAAACACAAGCAAGAAAAAGAAACAGAGAAGACTAAAAGGGGAAGGACATAGATATGTGTGCGTGGGGACAGACGGAAGAGGAGATGGATGTTGGAGAGGGGATGCAAAGTGGAGTCATGGCACACGATTCCCTGCTTGGCGCCTCCACGCTGCCCTAGTCCAGCTGCTCCCAGAGAAACCAGAGCAGGGCTGCCTGTGACTGGAGCTGCAGCAGGCACAGAGAAAAGACATACCTCCAGATAAGGAGATAAAAATGAATCCAAATTACTGGATACTGTCTGCACCCTGCAATGAGCTGAACAGAGAGGGCTGAGCAAGGGCAAAGGGAGCAACCTCCGAGCTGCATCTGTGCCTTTGTTAAATGAATATCTCCACAATTCATGTGAGTATTTTGCCACTTCTTACTGAGTCATATTAACTCTCACTTTAAAAAGCCACTGGTGTTAGCATAACACTCACATACTGCTGTGAAAATCCTGTATCTGCTATTGTAGGAGACCTATTATTAGCAAGGCATTATTATCTGTCATTTGGATTGTAAACTCTTACTGTGAGCGGGTTCATGTGGATTGCTCTGCATCAAGCTATCCCTGCCACCACTACTCTTCTGTAAATTTCCATGTGGACACGCTAATTTCAGGATCAAGATCCAAGGAGGATTTAATGAAGCTCAGCAGCACTCCAGGATGTGTATAGTGCCTCCCACCATGGAGCCCACTCTCCATCATGACTTGCGCCCACTACAGACAGTGAATAATTGCATTGGCAGGTCTGAGCAGGGAGAGGAGCTTAAAGTGGTGGAGAAGGAGTTTCAGTGCCTGTACTGGGAGGTGTATGTACCTGATCCTCCTCCCGGCTCCTTTGCATACAACTAACTTTCCCATCTCTCTGGGTTTTTCAACCAAAGGGATCTTATGACCGCTAGAAAGGTAGGGCTGGCGGGGGGGGGTGGGGGGGGGGGGGGTGGGGGGGAAAGGGGGCATTTCCACTGCAATTGCCAACCCCAAGCTTTGGAGGATGACTTGGTTTGGAACTGCTGGAGCCAGACCAGAACCACTGACCCTGCCTGGGGGAGAAGTGGGGGCAGAAAGTGGGGGGGGGGAAGTGTGGGGAGGAAGTATGGGGGATCCTTTCCTCACTCTGATGCCTGGGCAAAGGGGAGCGGGTTTAGCAAGACAGACAGCTGTGGCTACAAAGGGGAATGTTTCTTACAGTCACTGTGCACAGCATAGGGAGGCAGCAGGCTGATGGGGGAGAGATCGTCTTCAGGCCCCTCTACCACTGAAGAGGGCTCCTTGGGAAGCATCTTACCAGTGGGCAGGGGTGAGGTGGAGACCGTGTTGAGCAGCACCACGCAGAGAGTCACAACATCCCATAACTTCATCTTAGAACTCCTTCCAACACAGACCCCTGGCAGAGAGGAGAGGGTAGGGTTAACTCCCAGCTGCTGTGCTCCCCCAGTCCTGCCCTCTTCCCTGTCAGCCCTGAGACAAAGCTGCACAGACTCACACCCCAAATCAGCTAGGTCCACCCTGGCCAGGCCTGGGGACAGAGCAGGGGGAAACAACCTGTGCCCAGCTCACTTTCCCATCCCCATCCCTATCGCCTCCCAGAGCGAGGTAGGTGGGCTCTCCCCAGCGAGCGAGCAGTGGGGGAGAAGGCGGTGCAGGATGGCCTCCAGCCCCTCTATGCCCAAGCAAGCTGCTTTGAGGGATGTGGGCAGGCAGGTCCCAGGAGCCTGAGCCCAGGGATGTGGGGATGTGACCATGTCCCTGTGCTGGCAGCCGGGTCACTTTGTGCTCATCGTCCCCCAGCACCTGGGCAGTGCCAGGGCACCTGTCCCTGGGTCGGGCCAGGGTGGACTGGGCTGAACCGGGGTGCAGGGCTGCACAGCTTTGCCATGCTACAGGCAAACCTTCCTTTCCCTTTTCCTCTCTTCTCCTTTTCCTCTTCTCTCCTTTTCCTTTCCTTTTTCCTTTTCCCTTTCTTCCTTCCTTTTCCTTTCCCCTTCCCAGTCTTCTTTTCTTTCCTTTTTCTCTTTCTTTTTCCTTTCCTTTCATTTTTCTCTCATTTTCTTTCCTCTTTCCTTTTCACTTCCCTTTTCCCCTTTCCTTTTCCTTTCCCTATAATCTTCCTTTTTCCTTTCCTTTTCCTTTCCTTTTCCCTTTCTCTTCCCATTTCCCTTTCTCATTCTCATTCTGTTTCTATATTTCCTTTTTCCCTTTCCCATTTCCTCTTTGAAAGGAAAGGGAAATTGAAACATTTTCCTCTCCTTTTCCCTTTCCTTCTCATTTCCCTCTTTCTTGTTTCTCTCTCCTCATTTCCTTCTCTCCTCCTTTTCTTTTTCTTCCTTTTCCTTTTTCTCTTTCTTTTCCCTTCCCCTTTCCCTTTCCTTCTCTTTTGTCTTCTCTCCTTTTCCTTCTCTTTTCGCATTCCCTCTCTTCTCGCTTTCCGGTCGCCCCGCCCGCAGTCAGACACAGCACGCACCCTGATGGCCGCCGCCTGGGGATGACAGCTGCCCCCAGCCCGGTTAGACGCGGCCCGGAGGGGCTCGGGGAGCGGCTGCCGCCTGGGGCCCGCTGGCGCCTGCCGCCCAGTGCACGCTCTTCCCGTCGGCCGCTGCCTCGCACCTCGCCGGGGACGGGGAGCTATGGGGCGGCCCTGTGCCCCCGGGGAGGATGCCCGCCCCGGCTCGCCCATTCCGCCGCAGCCCTCGCCTCGCCCTCACCTCTGAGCTGGTCTCGTCGGACCCGAGATGGACATTAACGCCGGGGAGACGAGCGTCCGGTCGGACGATGCATGTGGGCCGGGTCGGGGTCCGACCGCCAGGACTCTCTTTGCGTGGGGGGGAGGCGGGGGTATGAGGAGGGAGGCAAGGTCGCAAGTCTGGATGGAGGCAGAGGCAGCCTCCGCAGATGATGTGGCCACGGCAGGAGCGGAGCCGCGGGGGTCTCGGCCCGCTCCGTTCCCCGAGCCGCGCTCAGCAGCGGCGGGAGCGGCCCGAGCCGCGGGGAGCGCCGCCTGGCAGCGGGAGCTGGCTCTGGATACTGCTCTTGGGACCCTGCCTGGAAATCTGAGAAAGACACTCCATCAACAACTGCGGGGAGTCATATGAAGACATCAGGGCTCCTGTAAAGCCAGCTGATCCAGCACCGCGGGAAGCCGGGCACTGCTCGGACACGCACGCAACGGCGGGAAGGAGAGGAAAAAAAAAAACAAAAACAAAAACAAACCACGAAAAAACACCACCCCAGCCGAGGAGGGAAGAAAATAAATAATCAAACCACCCTCGTCAGCCTGCTGGGAGAATCAGAGGCCAGCACTGGGATTTGTAGAGCCGGCAGCAGCAAGGCTTCCTCCTCCAGATCGGGGGTCCCGTCGCGGCGAAAGCTTAGATCCAAGAGGGGAGAGTGGTGGAAGCGGCGGGAGGTCGGGCCAGTGCTGGGGAGCGCCCGCTCCGGCTGCCCCGGCTGGGCCTGGGCGCGCCCGGCTCCCCGAGCGCCGACGGGGCTCGGTGGGCGGGGGCGCGGGGCTGTGCGAGGCGCGGGGGGCGCCGCACCCGCGGGCGGAGGGGAGCGCGGAGCCGAGGGCGCGGGCTTTACCAGGGCGACTCGGCGCCGCAGATGGATTTATAGGTCCCTTAGTGACGCGCCCTCCGCTGATTCGCTTTCAGACCCAAACACACGCTGGCCCCCTGCACCGGACCCCGCGGAGCCTCCAAATATCTCCCGGCTGAAGTCACCGGCCCGACATACCGTGCGCTGCGCCGCGGCGGCGGGGCCGGGCAGGGATAATCTAACACCGCGCGGCGGCGGCGGCGGCGCATCCCGCCTTAGCACCTCTCCTCCGCGCTCCCTACGCGGCCACCGCCGGCCCCGGCCGCGACGGGCGGCCCGCTGCTGCGGACGGACAGACGCACGGCAGCGGGAAAGCCGCTCCCTCATCTCCCCTCGCCGGCCGCAGGTGCGCCGGCGCGGCAGCGGGGGTCCCCTGCTGACACCCGCGCTGCACAGCCCGGGCCCTGCGCGGGGGGGGCGGTGGTTTGAGTCGCTGGAGGCCGCTGCAAAGTCGCTGTAAACAGTCTCGGCTTTCAGCCCTGCGCCGTGGTATTTATGACTCACCCAGTTGTCCGGAGGTATGAGGTCCTCATGTCGCCGGTGCTATGAAATTAACACATCGCAGCCCGGGCGGGAGGCTGGGGAGCGCGCAGGGCTTGTGCGGCGGCCAATAAAGCGCTCCGTCCGCTCTGGGCTGCTGCTTTTTTTTTTTTTTTTTTTTTAATTTTGGATACGGGGGAGGAGGGGCTGGGATGGAGCAGCGAAACCCTCAGGAGACCAGCTCGCTCCCGGAGCACACGTGTGCACACCGGCTCGTCCTTCTCTCCCGAGAAAGGTGAGCAGCCCACGGGCAGCCCCGCCGGTGACCGCTGCCCGCTCCCGGCCTCCCCGCGGGGGCGGTTTCCTGCTGCGGCGGGGGCGGCCACGGCTGCTGCTGGGGGGTTCGGCAGTTCGGGGAGTGGGGGCCGCATCGGGCCCTTTCTGCCGGCTCGTCCCGCCCGGGCACCGCCAGCGGCACCAGTGGCTGCCTTTTCTCGACTCCGTCTCTCCTGGGCCACCTCGTCTGCCGCATACACCCTCCCTTCCCCTCCCCTCTGCCCCATTCCCATGTGTATGTCCCGGCCAGCCCAGGCCCCGAGGGGAGACGATGCAGGAGGCTGGTGGGACCAGCTCCCGATGCCTGCCCGGGGCTTTCTGCACGTTGGGCACCAAAATGGACTGTGGTGGGCTGACCTTGGCTGGATGCCAGGTGCCCACCAATCCACTCTATCACTCCCCTCCTCAACTGGGCAGGGAAGAGACTCGTGGGTCGAGATAAGGACAAGGAGATCACTCAGCAATTGCCATCACAGGCAAAACAGACCTGACTCAGAGAAATTAATTTAATTTATTACCAACCCAATCAGAGTAGGGTAATGAGAAATAAACCAAAATCTTAAAACACCTCCCTCCACCACCCCTCCCTTCTTCCCGGGCTCAACTTCACTCACAATTTTCTCTACCTCCACCCCTGAGCGGTGCAGAGGGACAGGGAATGGGGGTTGCAGTCAGTTCATCACATGTTGTCTCTGCCATTCCTTCCTCTTCATACTCTTCCCCTGCTCCATCGTGGGGCCCCTCCCACAGGAGACAGTCCTTCATTAACTTCTCCAACGTGAGTCCTTCCCATGGGCTGCAGTTCTTCACAAACTGCTCCAGCATGCGTCCTTTCCACAGGGTGCAGTCTTTCAGGAACAGACTGCTCCAGTGTGGGGTCCCCATGGGTCCCCCATGGGCTCACAAGTCCTGCCAACAAACCTGCTCCAGCATGGGCTCCTCTTTCCACAGGTACACAGGTCCTGTCAGGAGTCTGCTCCAGCGCGGGCTTCCCATGGGGGTCACAGCCTCCTTCGGGCGCATCCACCTGCTCTGGTGTGTGGTCCTCCATGGGCTGCAGGTAGATATCTGCTCCGGCGTTAACCTCCATGGGCTGCAGGGGGACAGCCTGCTTCACCATGGTCTTCACCATGGGCTGCAGGGGAATCTCTGCTCCGGTGCCTGGAGCACCTCCTCCCCCTCCTTCTTCACTGACCTTGGTGTCTGCAGAGTTGTTTCTCTCACATATTCTCACTCCTCTCTCCCAGCTGCTGTTGTGCAGTAGTTTCCTCCCCTTAAATATGTTATGACATAGGTGCTACCACTGTCACTGATTGGCTCAGCCTTGGCCAGTGGTGTGTCCATCTTGGAGCCAGCTGGCATTGGCTGTATCGGACATAAAATCATAGAATCATCTAGGTTGGAAGGGACCTTTAAGATCATCAAGTCCAACCATCAACCTAACACTGCCAAAAACACCACTAAACCATATCCCTAAGCACCACGTCTACCCGTCTTTTAAATACCTCCAGGGATGGTGATTCCACCACTGCCCCGGGCAGCCTGTTCCAATACTTGATAAACCTTTCTGTGAAGAACTTTTTCCTAATATCCAATCTAAACCTCCCCTGGCGTAACTTGAGGCCATTTCCTCTTGTCCTAACACTTGTTACTAGTGAGAATAGACCGACCCCCACCTCCCTACAACCTCCTTTCAGGTAGTTGTAGAGAGTGATAAGGTCTCCCCCTTCAGCCTCCTTTTCTCCAGGCTAAACAACCCCAGTTCCCTCAGCCGCTCCTCATAAGACTTGTTCTCTAGACCCCTCACCAGCTTTGTTGCCCTTCTCCAGACACGGCCCAGCACCTCAATGTCCTTCTTGTGGTGAGGGGCCCAAAACTGAACACAGTATTCGAGGTGCGGCCTCACCAGTGCCGAGTACAGGGGGATGATCACTTCCCTAGTCCTGCTGGCCACACTATTCCTGATACAGGCCAGAATGCCGTTGGCCTTCTTGGCTGCCTGGGCACACTGCAGGCTCGTATTCATCTGGCTGTCAACCAACACCACCAGGTCCTTTTCTGCCAGTCAGCTTTCCAGCCACTCTTCCCCAAGCCTGTAGTGCTGCATGGGGTTGTTGTGACGCAAGTGCAGGACCCGGTACTTGGCCTTGTTGAACCTCATACAGTTGGCCCCAGCCCATCAATCCAGCCTGTCCAGATCCCTCTGTAGGGCCATCCTACCCTCAAGCAGATCAACACTCCCGCCCAACTTGGTGTCGTCTGCAAACTTACTGAGGGTGCACTCGATCCCCTCGTCCAGGTTGTTGATTAAGATATTGAGACCCGGCCCCAATACTGAGCCCTGACGAACCACTTGTGACCTGCTGCCAACTGGATTTAACTCCATTCACCATCACTCTTTGGGCACAGCCATCCAGCCAGTTTTTTACCCAGTGTCCACCCAAGCCATGAGCAGCCAGTTTCTCCAGGAGAATGCTGTGGGAAACAGTGTCAAAGGCCTTACTAAAGTCCAGGTAAACAATATCCACAGCCTTTCCCTCATCCACTAAGTGGGTCACCTTACCGTAGAAGGAGATCAGGTTTGTCAAGCAGGACCTGCCTTTCATGAACCCATGCTGACTGGGCCTGATCACCTGGTTATCCTGCATGTGCCGTGTAATGGCACTCAGGATGATCTGCTCCATAACTTTCCCCGGCACTGAGGTCAGACTGACAGGCCTGTAGTTCTCTGGATTCTCCTTCCGGTCCTTCTTGTGGATGGGCACCACTGGGTCCAGTCAACTGGGACCTCCTCGGTTAACCAGGACTGCTGATAAATGATGGAAAGTGGCTTGGTGAGCACTTCTGCCATCTCCCTCAGTACCCTTGGGTGGATCCCATCTGGCCCCATAGACTTTTGTATGTCTAAGTGGTGTAGCAGGTCACTCACCATTTCCCCTTGGATTATGGGGGCTTCATTCTGCTCCCCATCCCTGTCTTCTAGCTCAGGTGGCTGGGTACTCAGGGAACAACTGGTCTTACTGTTAAAGACTGAAATGCAAAGAAGGCATTAAGTACCTCAGCCTTTTCCTCATCCTTGGTCACTATGTTTCCATCCCCGTCTACTAAAGAACAGAGATTATCCTTAGTCCTCCTATTATCATTAATGTATTTATAGAAACATTTTTTTATTGTCCTTAACATCAGAAGCCAGGTTAAGTTCTAGTTGGGCTTTGGCCCTTTTAATTTTTTCCCTACATAGCCTCACTACATCTTTGTAGTCCTCTTGAGTGGCCTGCCCTTTCTTCCAAAGGCCATAAATTCTCCTTTTTTCCCTGAGTTGCAACCACAGTTCTCTGTTCAACCAGGCTGGTCTTTTTCCCCAACGGCTTGTTTTTTGGCACATAGGGAGGGCCTGCTCCTGCGCCTTTAAGACTTCCTTCTTGAAAAATGTCCAGCCTTCCTGGACTCCTATGCCCTGGAGGACTGCCTCCCAAGGGACTCTGTCAACCAGGCTCCTGAAAAGACCAAAGTCTGCCCTCTGGAAGTCCAAGGTGACAGTTCTGCTGCCACCGCTCCTTGCTTCTCCAAGAATCGAAAACTCTTTCATTTCATGATCACTATGCCCAAGACGGTCTCCAACCATCACATCACCCACAAGTCCTTCTCTGTTCACAAACAACAGGTCCAGCAGGGCGCCTTCCCTAGTTGGCTCCCTCACCACACTCCAGGAACCTCCTAGACTGTTCCCTCTCAGTTGTATTGTATTTCCAGCAGACATCTGGTAAGTTGAAGTCCCCCATGAGGACAAGGGCTAGCGATCATGAGACTTCTCCCAGCTGTTTGTAGAATATTTCATCTGCCTCTTCATCCTGGTTGGGCTGTCTATAACAGACTCCCACCATGATATCTGCCTTGTTGGCCTTCCCCCTGATTCTTACCCATAAACACCCAACCCCTATTGACATGGGGGAAGCTTCTAGCAGCTTCTCACAGAAGCCACCTCTGTAGCCCCCCCCCCCCCGACCAAAACCTTGCCACACAAACCCAATACAGTGCTGTATGCACCAAGTGTTCTATGCACAAAAAGCCATTCCCAGCTCCCAGACTGAACAAAGCAGGCAGAAAGGTTAGAGGAATGGATGCAATGTGGGGCCTCTATTAGGGGTCAGGGACTGAGACATGTTGAAATGAATGTCTTGGTTACCTTGCTAACATGCAGTGAGATGGAGTCCTAGTATTTTAACTAAAAGACCATTAACTAAACCTTTACTGCACATATTGGATAAAATGAGCTCAATGTATTATTCCTTTGCACAAGTTTTGTCAGTGCAAAGCCACTAATTTTCTTAAAATAACATCAGGTGATGAAGCCAAGACAGAGATTGTGTATGTGTAATACTGCAGGAGTTTATTTTTCCTTGCTATTAAAAGCCACTGAAAGCCCAGTTTTTAACGTATGCATTATTTAGCTCATGTGAACCATAGCGAAAAGAAATGTTATGCAGATGTTCTAGCTGCGCTAATAGGATGGTCAAAATAAATGGAGAGTAAACCTGCTAGTTCTTAATCACAAAAATAATGTATCTGCCTCTCCCTGTACTGCCATTGCGAGTTTCTTGGCAAGGAAGGTTACTGACAGCCTTGTACATTCTTACTTTGTGGAAATGAAAGTAGCCACTGTAAAATTTCCATAGTTCTGTTAAAAGCTAACAAAAGCTACAAAAACTTAAGAATTTATTGTATTTTCCTATAGATGTCATAAAGTTTTAAGCACAAATGTTTAGGAGCTGCTTGAGATAAAACTGTTTTTGGTGAAGAAAAAAAAGAACTTCTGCTGTCAGGAAAAAAAAAAACAGAAAGAGAAAAATGACCCATTCAGACCTAAATAAAGTGTGTCTTTACATTGTAAATGTTGCCTTATTTAAAACAAGCTAAAAAGCTGCTTGACAATATGCAGTATGGTCTCAATTCTGTTTATACGTGTCAACATGACATATAGATCTCTTAAGACGTCGAGCACTCCAAATTGTAATTTCTAAGTTGCCTTTGAAATATGAAACATGAATTCTTAGTTGCAGTATGACTGCTCAGGCAATAAGCAGTTGTTTCTTTGGTATTAGTAACAGAGGAGATTGTGCTGTTGTTGAAGCAAGATTCCTTGCAAGTCATCTGAGTACCAGGGAAATGCGCTGAGTGGCTGGACAACTGGGGAAGTAGTTGTGTTTTAGGCTACAGCTCTTGATCCTGTGTGATGTTGAATGTCCTTGGTCATCCCTGGACCTGTGGGAGGTCCCTGCAGGATTGGGCCATTGCATGAAACTCAATTTTGAGCATTCGTTCCCTTTCTTTGATTTAAGATGGTTAAGGTTTGTATGAATTCATGTGTTTCAGGGACATGGATGGCCATTTTGTTCTGCACTGACATCCAATGCTGGACCCCGCCATTCCTGCATCCTGTGGTATGTGTATTATGGTGACTCAACTAGTGGGCAAGGGGTGAGACCTTAATTTAGATAAGAACCAGAGTGAAAATGTGCAGCATAGATATCCCCCTGGGCAGTGCAGGTCTGTTGAGGCCCATGAGGATTTGCTCGGGTGCCCAGCCTGTGCTGGAGCCTAGACTACCTGCATTGCTCAAGCAATCTAGTTAAAGCTGGCCCTAATTGCTGTGCTTATTAGAATTATTGTGAGCCAGTGCCAAGGTCTGTTCTTTAGCCTAGGGGCCAACTGCAGCCATTTGACCACATCCTTCCTACTCCCTCCCAGAGAGGGTGGCTGCACGCATGTAGTCTTGGGGGTGGCTCCTGGTCCCTGTGGACTCCTACACCTGTGTGGGGATGGGATTGCCTGGGATGGCACGAGTTCCAGCATGCCAGCAACCATTCTCCCAGCATGATAGTATGAATGGTTGGGCCTGGCAGCATCCCTGCAGTATTTATTTTCCCAGATAGGTGCAGCCAGCATCTCCACATGCTTCAGGTAGACCTCCCAGTGCAATGGAAATAAGTCCTAAGCAGGGGCTCTTCTCTTGCCAAAGTGCAAGAAGGAGAGAAGACATCCTGTTTCTAAAATTGGTCTGAGATATGGCAAATGGGGCTTAAAAGCAAGCTTAACTTTTCTTCTCTTTGGGTCGGTATTTGCAGAACTTTATTGTAGATACAGTATCACAGTATTGTCAGGGTTGGAAGGGACTTCTGGAGATCATCTAAGTCCAACCCCCCTGCCACAGCAGGGACACCTACAGCACGTTGCACAGGATGGCGTCCAGGCGGGTTTTGAATGTCTCCAGTGTGGGAGACTCCACAACCTCTCTGGGCAGCCTGTTCCAGTGCTCTGCCACCCTCAGAGTAAAGAAGTTCCTCCTCATGTTAAGATGGAACTTCCTGTGCTCAAGTTTCTGCCCGTTACCTCTTGTCCTATCACTGGGCACCACTGAAAAAAGGCTATTCTCATCTACCTGGCACCCTCCCCTTAAGTACTTATAAGTATTGATAAGATCCCCCCTGAGTCTTCTTTTTTCTAGACTAAAAAGCCCCAAGTCCCTGAGCCTTTCCTCATAAGAAAGATGCTCCAGTCCCCTAATCATCTTAGTAGCCCTTTGCTGGACCCTCTCTAGCAGTTCCCTGTCCTTCTTGAACCGGGGAGCCCAGAACTGGACACAATGCTCCAGATGGGGTCTCACCAGGGCAGAGTAGAGGGGGAGGATGACCTCCCTCGACCTGCTGGCCACACTCTTCTTGATGCACCCCAGGATGCCATTGGCCTTCTTGGCCACCAGGGCACATTGCTGCCTCATGGTCAGCCTGTTGTCCACCAGGACTCCCAGGTCCCTTTCCACAGAGCTGCTCTCCAGGAGGTCAGCCCCCAACCTGTACTGATGCATGGGGTTATTCCTCCCCAGATGCAGTACCCTACACTTGCCTTTGTTGAACTTCATCAGGTTTTTTTCTGCCCAACTCTTCAGCCTGTCCAGGTCACGCTGTATGGCAGCACAGCCTTCCAGCGTGTCAGCCACCCCTCCCAGTTTTGTATCATCAGCAATCTTGCTCTATCCCTTCATCAATATTCAAAATATCAAAATATCAAAATTCATCCCATACCTGCTTGTAGAGTTTAACTTGTATATTTATAAGTAAAGTTTAACATTTATTATTGGGGATGGGGAACACTGTAGGCAAATTGTGTTGAACAGTTCATCTGGGCAGTGTCCTGTGCCCAAAGTCCATCCATAGCTGAAGTTCCTTTATCCTGTAGGAGGCATTTTTCAGGGAAATACTAGCAGATCATGCAAAGCTTTTCTGCTAAAGCCTTTCATGCAGTAGTTCTCTAGCATAAAGCTACTCAAAGGACTAAAAAATCATGAACTGAAAGCCTATTCTAACTGCATACTTCAGAGGAGTTTGATAATAGTGTTTTAAACTTGCTAATTAAAAGTAATTGTAAACATGCTGTTAATGTCTTAGTTGGCATTCATCACAGTTGCTTCTGTATTATGCTTCCACTAGGATCCTGGTGTATTTACTCTAATCTTAGAATGTGTCACCTTCTGACAGATTAGGAGATCATAAAAGCATGAGGGCAACATATTTGTCAGGGTTGAAGGTCATTAATGTGTGCTGAAAGCAGCTAAGAGGAGTGAGCCATGCAGAGGAACAACTGGAGCAAGCAGTGATATTTTTCAAAACTGGTGAGCTTTTCCATTTGGATTCTCTCCCAAGAGTTTTTTCCATATTTCTGAATTTGTATTCTGCTGTAAGTGTAAGACATAAGGAAGGTCATTCAGAAATACTCATTAGCTTGTTAAACTTAACTTCTGCCAAGCCGAGTTGGTCCAAAAGAAAGAAAATCAAATTTTCCAAGATACATAGCAGAAGGTTGGTTCTTTTGGCCAAATGTCCCTCTTGGCCTGTTACTAAGGATAGGAAGAAGCATCTCAGCAGTCTGAATGACTGTGATACATTTAGCAGAGTATTCAGCTGTTTGCTTATGGCAGACTTGCAGCTGTAATTGCATTGTCCTTGAAAACCACTGGAATGTCAAATAGCAGTGGTTATCCCTAGCCTGAGTGGTTAGGCAGATGTTTCTGGTAGAGTGAGCAGAGACACATAGTAATTGGGATTGGTTATGAGAACAACTAGGCTATAAAGTTGCTCCTCGCTTATGTGTGCTTTGTCATGTAGAGACAATTAAGTTATACTCTTTCTTGTGAATGTGGATTTATGACAATGTTTGTTTAAAATCTTTTTACATAAAATGGTTATAATGTGTGCTGACCATCAGCTTATAATGCTTAAACATGCTGGCTTACGTTGGGAAAACTTCACTGTTACTGAAACCAGAAACATTTCTTTGGTTTCTGTGTTCAGAAAGAGACATTAATGAATATACTTTCACAGAGCAGAAGACCTATAACTTGTTGCAAATTTAGAGGAAATAGCTCACATGAAAAATAGGTATAACAATAATTAATAGAGCTGTGAACTTACCCATCTAAAAATCACATTCAGCAATGAGGAAAAAATTTCTGAAAACTTGGGGCTTTAATCTGGGACAAAAATGCAAATGGACATATTTTATTTATATCAGGCTCCTTCTAAAATCACTTAGTAGGAACCAGTTGCTTTTGCTTTGATTTTTTGTGAAGTCTTTGTGTGGATCATGCACAGACCTCTATCTCCTTTAGCAAGGAAAAGCATGGGGTACTGTACCGTGCTCTTGCCTACATCTCTGAGCTCTCCATGGTTAGTAAGACTCTGAAGTGCAATGATATATGTGATCTTAAAGGAAGTTCCTCTGAAGATTATGTTTAGCATCTCAATTCAGCAAAGCAGTGAAACATTGGCTTTGAACCAGGGATGATTAGCATACTTAGACACATGCAAGCTTTTTGCTGAATTGGTTTCTGGAACTTTAAATGTCTCAGCATAGAGTTATATTTACACTGCTTTTCTGCAGGCAAAGTGAAAAAAATAGACTGTATTAATCAGCAAACTAAAATAGAATGCAGCCATTTAGGAATGTAGAGGTGAGTAAACAAGGGAAAACGTGAAAGAATCTCAAATTCACAGGAGAGATATGATCAGTTGGTTTTAGGCTGGAAAGAAACATAAAAAATATTGTAATTTGCAACACAGCTTATTAAAAAAAATCATATTGTATATCTTGGGATGGTATGATGTTACAAAGCTTCACAGATAAACGTTGGTGAACTCGCTACAAAGGTTTTCAGGTATCTGCTGTCTTAGGTCTATGAAAGCCAATACAAAATGAATACTGGGAACTTTCTCTGCTGTGCTTACTCAGTGATATTTCCATTGGCTTCAGTGTGATGATTTCCTGACAGACTGATTGCTTCCAGAGTCAGTGTGGTGCTATCAGATGAGGGATAGTTTCAGCATGCTTGTGCAAAAGCTGTTTCCTGTGGAGCATTATTGTTGCCTTGGATCAAATAACCCTCCTCGTTCCTGATCCCTCTTTTTTCAGATCCTTTCCCAACATCACTCTTCCCATAAAATATCTCACCTGTACTCTCTGAACCACTGTATCAGCTTTTTGAGAACTTCTGGTTTTGTTGGGGGGATGGAAATGAGAAATAGAAACAGGAAGATGTTATTTACTTTTGAAAGAAGAAATTCACTCTTGTGCAGGAATTAAGATTATATCATTATTAGATAAGATCCAAAGGAATTCAGTTTTCTGGTGTCCTGATTTGAGATAGAACAGAACCAATTTTCTTTTCAGTAATTTTACTTTTCAGTTAAGTCTCTTCTAACTGACTGTACTCTCTGAAATTAACGGTATGTTTTTCAGACAGTGCCCACTTCAAGCAGCAATAATGCTTGATGTTTATAGTTAATACTAAAGAATGGTATTCAGACAGGCTCTTGCTTATACTTATTCCTATAGCATCCAAAGTCAGCTAACTTTGTTATGTACCACATTAGAGGGCCAGAAGCAGAAGAGCGTAGAGGGGTCACACCCGTGGGGAGGAGCGGACAGGACAGGTGATCCAAAACTGACCAACTCATCCTAGGAGCTCAATATTGGTTTTGTATATATTGTATACATTTCATTATTTTCTTATTAATATTGTTATTATATTTTCTTTTAATTGTTAATATTTCACTAAAGCTGTTTTAGTTTTTTTTCAACCCATAAGTCTCTCTCCCTTATTCTCTCTTCCTTCCCTTGCAGGGTAGAGAGAGCATCTGTCGTGTTTAGTGGCCAGTCCAGCCCAAATGTGACAGATTTATTGGCACCCAACATGGGGCTCAACTGGGGCTCTGACAGATTGCCTGACTAGTTCGAATTCCAGCTTGCTTAGTTGAGAGAGTATCAGATTTTTTCCTTTGAGAGTCTTGAGGGGTTGGAAATTAAAACAGACAGCTCACATCATGGCATTCTTGAGCGACATATTATATTATGCCTTTATAGAGTTCTGTTTAAATTTGGTTGACGCAATGCTGCCTAACCTGCCCTATGTGCTGTGTTATTACCCATTTGTTCTTTGTGTTTATTTGCGATGATTCGGTTCTGAGTGCTGGGCGAAACGTCTTGTTATGGTGTGTAACAGCGATCTATACTGCCATGTTGGGCAACGACTTTATCTGCGCGCCGCGGGCGCCACCTAGTGGCATTTGTCACTAATCACACCTTAAATTTTTCCTTGGGAACGGTTACTTCTCCCCTTTATGCCAAACTGACTCAGGCTGGGGATTTCGGAAATGATTGTTACTATTAAACCATTATTTTATTATCGATTCTCCTGAATGTGTTGCAGGGGTGGTTTTATATTAAACTTCGTTGCAGGAATAGGTGTTACACAGCGAGCACTGCCGCTACTCCAACTCTGACAACGACCACTGCCGCTGCTTCAATTCCATCTGTACTGGTACGAGTCACCCCTGTGACCAGTTCGTTCCCCTGCCCCTTATACCAAAGATGAGATAAAGCCAGATTGCACGGGAGAGGGTCCTTCTAAAGCAGATCAGAGAGGGAGTCCTTCTAAAGTAGATTTGGGAAAGGGTCCTTCTAAAGCAGATCAGGGAGAGGGTCCTTCTTAGGCAGTGTCAATGCAGGAAGAGGAATCAGATGCAGAGGTAATCGTTCAATCCTTATCTATGCGAAATCTGAGAAAGTACTTTACTTTAGCTGTCATGAAGGTGAGACACTTATTGCTTGGTTGCTCTGATGCTGGGATAATGGGCCCGATACCATAGATTTAGATGGCAGAGAAGCTAGGCAGTTGGGAAACCTGGCGAGGGATGGAGGTATCAATAAAGAGATTGGGAGAGAGCCATACACTCTCAGTCTCTGGCAGTGACTCTTGTCAGTTGTAAAGGGCAGGTATCCCTTTAAGGATGATAGTGAATGCGGCCTGAGCAAATGGACCAGCATGGAAAAAGGTATTAAGTACCTGAGAGAACTGGCTGTGCGAGAGGTGATTTATAATGACTGGCAAGTGATTGTAGACCCTGATGAAATGCCATGCAAATGACCTATGTTGCAGAAGTTTGTGCAGAGTGCACCACCAATGTCTGGGGAGGATCTGATGCCGATACACCAACTGTAAATGAAGTGGCTAACAGAGTACGCAGTATGAAGACAGTCTCTCTTGTCCCATTGTTGTGGCAATGGAAAAAATGAATGAGAAATTATTTGAAAAACTGTTTGATAAACTGTCCAGGATGGAGGAAAGATCCTACTCTTTACCTTCATGGACCTGCTGTCCTGGTTTGAGGTAAAACAGGACCAGTTTTCTGTTCAGTAACTTCACTTTTTAGCTAATCCTCTTCTAACTACTGAAATTAACAGCATATTGTGCAGACAATGTTCACTCTCAGAGTGATAAGACCTATGTTTATAGTTGATGCCAAGGCATGGTATGCAGAGAGGCTCTTGCTTATACTTATTGCTATAACAACCAAGGCCAACCAACTTTGTTACTTGCCGCGTTGGAGGGTCGGAAGCGGAAAAAAGTAGTGGGGTCCCACCTGCGGGGAGGAACAGACAGGACAGGTGACCCAAAACTGACCAACAGGGTATTCCATCCCATCTGCCTCATGCTCAGTATAAAAGCTGAGGGATCAAAGGGTCAGGCTCTCTTTCTTTCTTCAATGGCCGACGTCTGAGGAGGACTCTGTCTGTTTGTCTGCCTTTGATCCTGATCTGGAATCCAGATCTGGAATCCAGTTCCTGTCCATCACTGCGTCCAGTCTGGGACTTCCCCAGTGCCAGCCAGTGACATGATCGTCATCCTGGGAGCTTGATACGGTTTGTATATATTTCATTATTTTCTTTTTATTTTATTATTAATATTTCATTAAAGTAGTTTAGTTCCTTCTAAACTCATAAATATCTCTCTCTCCTTTCTCTCTTTGAAGAGAGGTAGGGGAGAGCATCTGTTGTTCTGCCCAGTGGCCAGTTCGGCCCAAACCACGACACCTGCATTGCAGCCATTAGGAGAAGACAATCTCCTATGAGACCAGCTCAAGAGAGACAGAACATGCCACGAGGTAGCCTGTGGTTTTACCTCCACAACCATGGAGAGGACATGAGGAAACAGGATGGACAACCTAGCTTGACCCTACAAGCATGAGTACGCGAGTTGCAAGGTAAAACAAACAGAAGAAAGAGTTTTTCCAGGAGGATGGCTGCTCCAGTCTCTGATGAGCAGTTCTCCGGTCCGAGTACGAACCTATTTGTTGATAGCTACATAAGCCATGTGAACCCATCTGTTAATACCGGGTACTATGCCCAACATTAGAGGGGCCCTGCCTCCAGCTAGGTGGAGGAGAGAGACAACCAAGTTTATTGGACTGTGTGGATTCCATGGCCTGGCACTTTAGAACCACAAAAGTATAAAGCCCTAGTGGACACTGGTGCACAGTGCACCCTAATGCCGTTGAATCATAAAGGGGCAGAATCCGTCACTATTTCTGGAGTGATGGCAGGATCTGAAGAACTGACTGTATTAGGGCATATGGTTTCTTTTCAACTACAAGTGGGAATCTCATTTTAAAAACCCACAGCAAGTCAGTGATAGCGTTAATGAGGCATTTTTGCCAGGAGTACGAAAACCTCCTTTTCTGATTCTGACAATTGGTGGAACAAAATTTGGAATAGTTAAAAAAAGTTCTCAAAAGCCTTGGAATTTTTTCCATTAATCTATTAAGAAAGGCTTGGTAAAACATTAGGCTGATTTCTTAGTGTCAACAATATGTGACTATTATAGGACAATTCAAGTAAGTCTCAGTAGTAGACTGCGATTTATACTTGACTCTGAGTGAGTTTGTATATTATGTGCTAGTATGAACCAATTAAGCACCTCTGTGTCATGGTATCTCTTTGGCTAGCTGCACTGGGGAGATGGTTTTATGCCAGCTGATCCCATTAAATCTTTGCGTATTCTTTCAGAATAGACGTGATATTTGCCATATTTAATTTAAGCAAATCCCTCTCAGCTTTTCCTAAATGACATCGGTGACATGACATTTCCCTACATGACGTGCTTTTTTGCACAAGGTGAAATAATGTACAGCCTAAAATTTTTTCCATATCCTCACCATCTGAAGGATAAACAGAAAACAGCAGGAGTGCCCAGAATCAGAGGCCACAGCAATGCTATTGCATTTAGGACAAGAAATTTCATTAAAAGTTTCATGTATTGATTTAATTTACCCATCTCATGATAAACCATAAATCTCCTCTATCTTCTTTGACACTAACTACAGACTCAGAAGCATACTTTAAAACTACACCATGTGAAGATTTTTGAGCAAATATCGTAAAACCTCTCAAAGCCAAAGGTAATTCCTCTGAGCCCACATGTTCTCAGTCATGTTTATTCATGTCTTCCAGTGTTATAACTCAATAAATACTGCTATAGCTTAGCTAGAACAGCCACTAGTTTTATGGCTGAGTCTGCTCTCTGGTGCTCATTTAATCGTGTGTTTCATTGTCAGCTCATCTTAAACTGTCAAATGCTGTTCCTTGTGAAAGAGAGACCTGCTTTCTGTAACACACATCCCCCCTAGTCCCACTCATCATTTGGTACTATTGCCTTTCTTTTCTCTAGGCTGTTAATGACATTTCAGGCTGTTTATTTTTCCTCGCAAGAAATCGCATGTTTTTAAAACAGGGCCTCTTTTTCACTTTTTAGTGCTTTGGCTCAATAATTTCTCACACATTAGAAATGGCCCAGCTGATGTGTTGATCTTTATATCCATCCCCATCCAAAAGCCACAAGCAGCAGTGAAAACTCACTGTGTGTACTGATTTTGCCTTTCTTCAAGAGGCCCAATGGAAAATCCGTTTTCTGCTCTGCTCAGTAACACAAATGCAGAAGCGGCACATGCCACGATTCATGGGAATGGGCTGCTCCTCTCCGTGCCTGGCCTCTGCCACCCCTCCCTGAGTATGGACGCTGTGGCCATGGGCGATAAGGCCAATGCAATGTGTCCCGGTCTGAGGTAAAACAGACTGTATTAGAGGCTGAAGTGAGCCTAACTGGGAATAAATGGGAGAAACACCCCATTGTGACTGGCCCAGATGCTCCGTGCATCCTTGGCACAGACTACCTCAAGAGAGGGTATTTTAAAGACCCCAAAGGGTATCGGTGCGCTTTTGATATAACAGCTGTAGAGACTGAGGATGTTACACAGCTGTCTACCTTACCCGGTCTTTCAGATGACCCTTCTGTTGTGGGACGGCTGAGGGTTAAAGATCAGCAGGTGCCAATTGCTACTATAGTGGTGCATCGACGACAGTATCGCGCCAACCGAGACTCCCTGATTCCCATCCATAACCTGATTCAATGGCTAGAGAGCCAAGGAGTGATCAGCAAGATTCGCTCACCCTTTAACAGCCCTATATGGCCAGTGTGAAAGTCTAATGGAGATTAACAGGAGATTATCATGGCCTGAATGAAGTCACACCACCACTGAGTGCTGGTGTGCCTGACATGCTAGAACTTCAGTATGAACTAGAGTCAAAGGCAGCTAAATGGTATGCTACAATTGACATTGCTAATGCCTTTTTCTCTATTCCTTTAGCAGCAGAGTGCAGGCCACAGTTTGCTTTCACCTGGAGAGGCGTCCAGTACACCTGGAATCAACTGCCCCAGGGGTGGAAACACACCCCTACTGTTTGCCATGGGCTGATTCAGACTGCACTGGAGAAGGGTGGAGCTCCAGAACACCTACAGTACATTGACGACATCATTTAATAGGGTAACACAGCAGAAGTTGTTTTTGAGAAAGGTGAGAAAATAATCAAGATTCTTTTGAAAGCAGGTTTTGCTATAAAAAGAGGCAAGGTCAGGGGGCCTGCACAAGAGATCCAGTTTTGGGGAATTAAGTGGCAAGATGGGCGTCGCCAGATCGCAATGGATGTGATTAACAAAATAACATCTATGTCCCCACCTAGTAACAAAAAGGAAACACAAGCCTTTTTAGGTGTTGTGGGTTTCTGGAGAATGCATATTCCAGGTTATAGCCAGTTTGTGAGACCTCTCTATGAAGTGACTCGAAAGAAAAATGAGTTTATGTGGGGCCCTGAGCAACAACAAGCCTTTGAGCGAGTTAAACAAGAGATTGTGCATGCAGTAGCCCTTGGACCAGTCCGAACTGGACGAGACATTAAAAATGTGCTCTACACCGCAGCTGGGGACAATGGGCCTACCTGGAGCCTTTGGCAGAAAGCACCAGGGGAGACTCGAGGTCGACCCCTAGGATTCTGGAGTCGAGGGTATAAAGACTCCGAGGCCAATTATACTCCAACTGAGAAAGAAATCTTGGCAGCATATGAAGGAGTTAGAGCTGCTTCAGAAGTAATTGGTACTGAGGCACAGCTCCTCCTGGCGCCCCGATTACCAGTACTGGGCTGGATGTTCAAGGGTAAAGTTCCTTCCACTCATCATGCCACCGATGCTACCTGGAGTAAGTGGGTTGCCTTAATCACACAGCGAGCTCGAATAGGAAACCCCAATCGTCCAGGAATCGTAGAAGTGATCACAAATTAGCCCCAAGGCAAAGACTTTGGAATGCCACCAAAGGAGGTGGTGACACCTGCTGAAGAAGCCCCACCATATAATGAACTCTCAGATAATGAGAAACAATATGCTCTGTTTACCAATGGATCTTGTCGTATTGTTGGAAAGCATCAAAATTGGAAAGCTGCTGTGTGGTAAAGCGCAGAGGTAAACCCATCTGGGCTGCTGAATTGTGGCAAGACATTGCTGACTGGCTAGTGAACCTAGTCATAAAGGTACATCATGTAGATGCCTGTGTACCCATGATTCATTGAGTGGTTATATCATATCCCCTATCATGCACCAGCTTCTGGGAAAATTGAACGATACAACGGACTATTAAAAACCACCCTGAAAGCAATGGGGGGTGGAACCTTTAAAAATTGGGACAAGCATTTAATGCAAGCTACCTGGTTAGTTAACAGCAGGGGATCCGTCAGTTGAGCTGGTCCTGCTCAGTCAGACCTTTTACAAATTGTAGAAGGGGATAAAGTCCCTGTGGCGCATGCAAGGAATACGTTGGGGAAAACTGTTTGGGTTTTTCCTACTTCAGGCAAAGTCAAGCCCATTCGTGGGACTGTTTTTGCTCAAGGACCTGGATGTACTTGGTGGGTGATGCTGAAGAATGGAGAAGTCCAATGCATACCTCAAGGAAATTTAACCCTGGGTGAGAATACTCAATTCTCAGATGTATGATGTTAATTGCTACATAATACTAACAGTGTTCAGTAAGTGTTTTTCAGGATGACATAGTGGTGATGAAACCTGAGCTAGCTTCATCAAGTGGTGTCCAGCAAACTCTTCGAGGTCGAGATGCCACCTGTGGGCACAAACCACGATGAATTTCATACCGCCTTTTCCTGCCCTGAGAGACTGCTATGATAGATGGAATCCTGCAATTATGAACTAAATGAACTTAACAAACTTGTGTATAAAGATAAATCATAAATTAGTGATCTGTATATATATCTGTATACATTTGAAGATTAAAAAAAGCAATAGTGATCTGAGAATGACGCAAATGGTATGGAATAAGGGGTGGAATGTCCTGGTTTGAGGTAGAACAGAAACAAATTTTCTTTTCAGTAATTTTACTTTTCAGTTAAGTCTCTTCTGACTGCACTCTCTGAAGTTAACAGCATATTTTCAGACAATGCCTGCTTCTGGCAGATAAGGTCTGATGTTTATAGTTAATACCAAGGAATGGTATGCAGAGAGGCTCTTGCTTATACTTATTGCTATAACAACCAAGGTCAGCTAACTTTGTTATGTACCAAGCTGGAGGGCTGGAAGCAGAAGAGCGTAGAGGGGTCGCACCCGTGGGGAGGAGCGGACAGGACAGGTGACCCAAAACTGACCAACAGGGTATTCCATCCCAGCTGCCTCATGCTCAGTATAAAAGCTGAGGGATCAAAGGGGTCAGCCCTCTTTCTTCAGTGGCTGGCATACGAGGAGGACTCTGTCTGTTCGTTTGCCTTTGATCCCGATACATGCGTTCCGGAATCCAGTTCCCATGCATCGCTGAGTCCAGTCTGGGACTGTCCCAGTGCCTGCCGGTGACATGATTGTCATCCTGGGAGCTTGATACGGTTTTTTATATATTGTATATATTTAATTATTTTCTTATTAATATTATTATCCTTTCTTTTTTATTATTTTATTATTAATATTTCATTAAAGTGGTTTATTTTCTTTTTCAACCCATAAGTTTTCTCCCTCTCTCATTTTCTCTCCTCTCCTCTGAAGGGAGAGAGTTTAAAGAGAGTATCTGTTGTTCATTTATTGGTCAGTCCAGCCCAAATCACAACACAATGGAAAAATACAAACATTTGCCCACATTCACATTCAACAGCGGTCTACTTCTCATGGGAACATTACAGAAACTACCAGTGGCACAACACTGCAAATTGCTGGTATGTAAATGTGTAGTGGCTTCCACTGTGCATGTGCCTTACTGACACTGTAGGGCTGTCTGTGTGTATACGCAGTCCTCTGAGCCTCGTCCAAAGAACAGTGCAAGGATCAGGGAGGAGAGATACCACTTCAGTGGTTATCAGACTCATTTAAGCCTAAAGGGATTCACAGAGACAACTGTTTAGCAAGAGGAAACAGGCAAATAATCTGCTTCTTGGACTTTTATGCATTTCCATGTACAAATATTTTAAAAAGAACAGTAAAGATGATTGACTGGTTTTACTACAGTTTTTCAAACTCAGCAGTTTTTTTCTCCATCAGAAAAAGTCAGCTCAGCAAAATGAAAACCTTTTGTGATAACTCATTCATTCAGCCAACACTTCCTATGGCAACTGATAAAGGGAACTGCAGCTCACCTCTCCTGTGGATCTCACACAGCATGTCAGTCTATATGGCAAAGCTGATACAAAGCGCTCTGGCATTGCAGGGATTAAATATCCTATCAGGTTTTAAAAGAAATCCTTAGCTACCCCCTCCTGTCACTTCACTTTTGGCCCACACATCCTCCTTGCCCTGTGTGCTGTCACAGAGCAGTCCAGAGCCCCGGGCACAAGCCCTGTGGGCCATGGCTGCCACTGGATTGTCACCAGCCAGCCTGGGACCCTCTAGCAGTGTCAGAGGAATAGCTCGCTGATGACACCAGATTACTTTCCCAAGTCCAGACAGGTAGTCTGGCCTCGCCTCTACTGTGTGGACACCTTCAGAGCAAAGCCCTGCTCTACCAAATTAATATTTCATCTGATTAGTAGCTCACACAGCCCACTGCAATGTCACAGAAGTAGAGGACAGCAAGATATCTAGCCTTGTAGGGGCCATGCTGCTTCATCTTCTGAATAAATGTTTTAATACAAAAAGAATCACTTCTATTAGTAAAAAATGCCATTTTTCAATCCAATATTGGTCTGTAAGTAGGTTGTGTTCATCCTGACAAGTTCTGTGATCGGCCAACTAATGGGATGCTAATCAGGGCATACATATTCACACTTTCTGGGACAAGGTGAAACAAAAAAACAAAGCAGAAAAAAGCCACTCCTTTGTGATAGCAAACCATAACAGAACAGTCCTGCTGAAGACAATGGAAGCTAACTGTGGAGACATTCCTAAATGAAAAAGGGCATGGTTTGGTTCTGTTGAGCAACCCAGGGTTTGAACTAAGCACCCAGAATAAGGGAGAAAAGATCTAGGTAAACAAGAAAGGTGACATCACCAAACCCGGGAGAAGGGTTAAACAGAGGCGTGTGGACAGAGGGTCTTAGCCAATCGGGTTGAGGGGTGTTGTGCGTGAACAAGGGAGCTGGACCAATCATAGCGTTGTTGACTATGCATGCTTTTGCTGCGTGCCTATATATACTCTGCTAAAGTACTCAATAAACGAGAACGATCATACTCACATTGAGATCGCGTCGTTACTCCGGGTCCGATCCCACTCCGACATCTGGTAGCAGAGGATGTCAACGGTAACCCTTCAGCACGACTGAGTTCTCCGAGACTGCGGTAAGCAGCGAGAGGAGGGGAGTGGGAAACACGGCTGGAAGGAGTGCTGCTCGGGAGCATAGACTAGGGCAGACACGGTTCGAGGTGGCCTCTCACCTTCCAGGTTTAGAGTGAAGTATAGTTGCTATCATGGAAGTTGAAGCAACAGCAACGCTGCTCGCAAGTATCCTCTCTAAAAGAGGGGTCGAGACAGTGCCTAAACAGCTGATTAAGCTGATTAAGTTGGGACAACAATGGGGACATTTTAAAGACACGCATATGTTGTTTTCCCCCATGGAATGGCGATCCTTCGGTGATATAATGTGGGAAAAAACAATAACCGGGGACGAGAAACAGGAGAAGGAGATAAAGGCTGTTCGCGAGTTGTGGCGCACGGTGTTAGAGACTTTAAAGGCCATGAAAGCGGAGAGAGAAGTAGCCTGTGCCGCCGCTCAAATGCTGGGTCCAGATCCGACTAGAGCAGGATATAAGAGCACGGAAACGAAACCTGGTGCGTGGGCACGGTTCTTCGGGCTGCCGGCGGTGAAAGGGATGACTGGGACTACGTGTAAAACTGTTGCTGAGGTCCGCGCGGGCGCCGACCCTGCTCCGCCAACACAAAGGGCGGAAGTCACCGCTCCCGAGATGCAGAGCGCGAAAAAGGCAGAAGTTGCCGCTCCCGAGCCGAGACAAATGACTGAGCAAAAGGCGGAAGTGGTGCCTCAGGAACCCCTAGAGGAGGTGTGGCCTCAGTCGCCGTCGCAGCCAGGAGGAGAAACCTGTCGACCTATGCCTTCGGCTCCTCCTCTGCCCCCCTCCACTGACTCATCTGCTCCTTCAACGCCACCTGTTGACGACTGCCAGGATCAATCACACGAGAATACAGATAAAGTGTTACGAACAGTGCTGCTGATGAGGTTGTTGCTCACACCAACACAATTCTTGCTATGGGAATCATCTTGGCAGCAACGCGCGATGCAGGAAGCAGCACAGAGACAAACGCAAGGTGACCCACTGCTAGGGGTCACCACAGAAATGTTCACTGGAAGTGGGCAATTTGCCGCCCTAGAAAAACAGCTGACTTTCCCTGTGATTCTCCTGCAGCGAGCCACGCAACTTGCCTTGGACACATTTTTTGGTTTGCCCGGATCGACAATTCCGTCATTCGGAACTATAAAACAGGGAACAACAGAAAAATATAGCAACTTTATTGATAGGCTGTGGGAAGCAGTGATGCAACACCCTGACCTGAATGATGAAAACAAAAACCAGATGTTTAAAATATTGGCCTTTGATAATGCCAAAAATGCCACCAAACAACTACTAGCCAGCTTACCCAGAGGGGCAGGAGTTGAAGACATGTTATTAAGAGTCGACAGGGCCGAAGGCCAAAGACAGACCGCTACAGTTGCAGCGGCGGTCCAAGGAGTGGTAAAAGAGATCATACAGCCATTAGCCGCGGTTGTGCAGAAACAACAAATGAAAGGCGGTGCAAACCCCAATAAACAATTCACAGGAAAATGCTTTCGGTGCGGAGAACAGGGACATGTTAAAGCTCACTGTGGAAAAGCAGTGTGGTGTGAAAAGTGTCAGAAAAATACTCATGCCACAAAAGCGTGTACGGGAAATGGGAGGAAGAGTGCGGAAAGAGGCCGCATGATGAAACAAATGAAACCTCACGAGGAACCAAAGGCTTTCTACAACAGCGCCGACCAACAACCATGGGAAGCTTGGGATTCGACTTGGCAACAGCAATAGACACGACACTTACTGATAACACTGTCCAGAAGATACCCAGTGACGCAGTAGGGCCTTTATATCACCAAGACAGCTCTATAGGAGGTCATTTAGTGGGCCGATCCTCGGCTGGAATTAAGGGACTAATTGTATTAGAACTGTTACGAGGACGACAACCAACCGACATCATTACACTGTCCACAACACAGCAAGCCGCATTGCAACAAATTGTACAGAAACTACAAGAGGCATGGTCAGCCCGGCGCATCTTGGAGTTGCCAATTTCTCTGTTAATTTGTAATACTGTTGAATCGCTGTATGCAGTTATTTGTCAGTGGCAAACAGGAGAGGGGGAAATTCTCCCCCGCCCCACCTGTGCCACTGACAAATCATCAGCTGACAAATCATCAAAAGACATGTTTAAGATTTTAGAATGGGTCTTTTTAAGAGTACAACACAAGTCTAGCATTCAAACAAGACCGGAGGCAATAGGGGAGTTGATCAGGAAGGGCAGAACAAGAATCATAGAGATTAGTGGAACAGAACCTGATGATGTCAGTATTCCAGTGAATGGTGCCGATCTAGAATGGTGGTTGTGTAACTCAACTCCCATGCAAGAAGCATTAATAGGCTATAATGGACGTATACATTCGCAACAACCAAAAGGGAAAATGTGGCAAGTGTTAAAATGAAATCAGTGGATGACAAAAACAAAAGTCAGGCGAGAACCACTGGCTGATAGTCTCACAGTGTATACAGATGCTGGAAAGCGGCTTTGCCGTGCGGTGTGTGTCTGGCAGGATAAAGGACAATGGTGCCAGCACATACTGGAGAGGCAGCCACAAGACTCCCTTCAAACATTGGAACTTACTGCGGTAGTCTGGGAACTAACCAACTGGCTAACAGCCCCCTTAAATGTAGTAACAGACTCCCTGTATGTGGCTGGGGTAGTGCCGCGACTAGAAGATGCCCTCCTTAGGGAAACAACCAACCCAAGGTTGGGAAAATTATTTATCCAGCTGAGGTCCACTCTTGGTCGACGAACCGCGTCTTGTTGTATCATCCATATTCGCAGCCATCAGTTGGATTTAGGTTTAGGATTGGGTAATCAAATTGCCGATAACCTGGTCAGTGCAGTGCAACATTTACCTCCAACTGACAAATTTGAACAAGCCAGACAAAGTCATGACAACTTCCATCAAAATGCTAAAGGGTTAAAAAGACAATTTGGATTAACCGAAAATGAAGCACGCTGTATTATACAAGCATGCCCTAGATATATTAGTCAAAAGGTGAGAGCTTTTCTACTGAGAGGGGGAATTAAACACATAATGGGAATACCCCACTCACCAACTGGGCAAGGCTTGGTTGAGCGAACCCATCAAGTGCTAAAAGATTATCTAAATAAGCAAAAGGGTGAAGACACAGATGCACAACAGCGATTACACAGAGTACTGTTTACGGTAAATTACTTGTGTCTTATGGGCAATCAAGAGGAACCGCCAGTAGTTCCTCAGTAGTAGTACACCATCAAAACATTAAGCTGAATAGTACCACTACCCTACCTAAATTTATGGTACATTATAAACACCCGGCCACCGGAGCATGGGTGGGACCAGTGCCAGTCATTTTTAATGGTCGAGGGTACATGTGTGTCTCTACAGGAACAGGCCCAGTGTGGGTCCCGAGCAGAGCAATAAAACCAGCATTGGAAGGACAACGGACAGACCAAGACCAAGAGATGGTGCAACAAAATGGGGAAAAAAGAACCTCAAGAGTTTGCTAATAAGTAGTTGCGTCCTTCGTTTAGGTGCAATAACTGCAGGGTTTTGGTTACCCCCGCAGCCTAAAAGGAATGTCTGGGTGACCTTGGCAAATATGACCAGTCAAGATTCCATTTGCCTATCCACAGCATCGCCCGAAAATCCATTTTCCACCTGTCTAGTCGGTCTTCCGTCTAACCAGTGGCCTTCCAATTTATAAACGCAATTCCTAGGTAATGGCTCTGCAACTCTTGCCGATAGCTGAGATGGATGGGCTGCATATCTGCCACCCCTCCATGCTGAGCCGCAAGAGCTAGAACTTCTAGGATCACTCACAATGGATAGCTGTGTGTACTACATAAACAATTTTTGCCTTGTTTTTTGCACCAGGAGTAGCAGCAGCACACACTTTAACCACGCTTAATAAACTAGGATGTTGGCTTGCTAAACAATCTAATGCTACTGCATTGGCATTGAGTGGATTATTGTTAGACGTAGATTCTGTTAGACACGCTGCACTCCAGAATAGGGCTGCCATAGATTTTTGTTATTAGCGCATGGTCATGGGTGTGAAGACTTTGATGGGATGTGTTGTATGAACCTATCAGACCACTCCAAATCAGTGCACCAAAGCATTAGAGAGTTGTATCAAGGAATACAAAAGCTGAGAAAAGATGATGAATGGGGATGGTTGAATCAAATACTATCAGGTTGGGGAATCAAAAGTTGGATAGCCATGACTGTGAAAAGTAGCTTGCTTATATTGCTCATTGTAGTTGTTATAATCTTAGTTGTATCATGTACCTTCTCTTGTCTACAGCGCATGCTCATGAAAATTGTGCACCAAGCCTGGGTTGCTCATAAAGAAGAAGGGGGAATAGTGGAGACATTCCTAAATGAAAAAGGGCATGGCTTGGTTCCATTGAGCAACCCAGGGTTTGAACTAAGCACCCAGAATGAGGAAGAAAAGATCTAAGTAAACAAGAAAGGTGACATCACCAAACCCGGGAGAAGAGTGAAACAGAGGCGCGTGGACAGAGGGCCTTAGCCAATCGGGTTGAGGGGCGTTGTGCGTGAACAAGGGACCTGGACCAATCATAGTGTTGTTGACTATGCACGCTTTGCTGCGAGCCTATATATACTCTGCTAAAGTACTCAATAAACAAGAACGATCATACTCACATTGAGACCACGTCGTTACTCCGGGTCCGATCCCACTCCGACAGCTAACAACTTTCACATCATCAGTTTAAGCAGAGCAAAAAAACCTAGTTGTCGTGGTTTAGGCCAAATTGGCCACCGGGGACACAGGGGACCCCACATGGGACCAACAGATGCTCCCCTCTACCCCTCTTCAAAGAGAGAGACAGAGGAGCGAAAAAGAGACTTACGAGTTTAGAAGGAACTAAACTACTTTAATGAAATAATTTGCTGCCGAGAATTGCTGAAACTGCTCAGCAACCGGGACCAATGAGAGTGTAGCGAGAAAGCAGAAAGGTGCTTGGAGTTGGGAGGCCAGGCTGTAATATCACTATTTCAATCCAGTTGAAGAAAACTCTCTTTCTGAAATCTTACAGAGAGCAATAAATGTGCGTTTCCTGACCTTGCAGGGGTCTGGCTGAAAGGAGGCCATTTCAGTTGCTGAAGCTGTGTGCATCAGCTTTGCAAATTTGCCTGCTCCCTCTGCAAGATGGCCTGTAACATGTGTACACATGTTATCTGGCAACAATAATTCTGAGAAAATGAAAAATGCTTCTCATTCATTGCAAACAAATGGGTACGGTGCAATCCCAGGCAAACTTTCCTGAAGCAAGCAGCCTTCCGGATTAAAAAAGAAGGGAGTGAAAAGTGAGTGTGGAGGCCCAGAGGACCCCTGACAGGAAATGCATGGGAATGATTCCTTCAAAGAAGGGAGCAGATATCTGGGAAACGAGCGAGTTTCCAAATGGAGCCTTTACTTTTTGCTCTGGAAGAGGAGACCTCTGCCTGTGACCAGCATGGGCGCTCGCACATGCACTGCCAGGGCTACACTCTGCAAACCGCAGCCACTAACAACGTCCTGCTCCCAGCGCGGACCCTTGTCGCTCATCTCCAAGTTATCCCCCAAACAATTACTTCTGGAATTTTAAAGCTCTGTGACTCTGCAGGTCTGGGCACCTTCTGAGAAATAAACAGGATTTCATTTTCTTCTACTCCAAGTTTCTTCCTTTCAGAGGCTTTGTCTGTCAGGGCCTGTGATACCAGCACTTGAGGCCATTGGAAGAGCAAACCCATGGTAAGAGTTTAGACTGAAGCCGTACCCCCCGTAGATGTACTCACAGGGCAATCTTGAAGTTCATCTAAACAGTGATGTTCCAGATCAAGGCACCACAGCTGCGACAGCAAGTAACTGCTGATACAGCTCAGAATCACTTAGCCACACAAAATTTGAGGAAACCTTGTCTCTGCATCCATGCCTTTACTTCACAGTCCTCCTCAGTCCTCTCTGATATAAAATTGGCAGCCATTCAAGAAAAAGGCTCAGCAACTAGGTGGAGAAATGTATGGCATATATACCACTGCCAAGTGTGAAAAAGATACAGCATGCAACACAGGTGAGCAAATAAACCACTTCTATGAAAAATATGATAGGACCTTTGATTTGGATTTGGATTGTATCTGTTGTGAAAGCTAAGGCATATTATTATGTGTAGATAAAATTTCTCATTTTACCTTTGGCATACATGCATTTATTTATACACGTCAACAGTGTATACAGAACAGAGTTAGTAAATTGTCTTGGGGATAGGACCTCAATGCAAACATAATCAGTTTCATAGTCAACAATCAAAATGCTAAAATCAATAGCTAATCTGATCTCTCCAAACCTATTGCAAACCAATAGATTCAATCTAGCTTTTCTATTATCAATGGTTTAAAAGTTATAAACATGCTTTCCTGAAGCTTTACACGGAATAACAGCTGGCGGCAACGTCACCTAGGTCTAGTCACGATGGGAGACCTTTTGTTGGGAGTTGTTTTGCTTTCCCTTGTAAAAGCTCTGTTGTGTTTACTTCACTAAATTTTAACTTGGCTATAATTTCATGACTACTGAATTCACGTTGCCCCCCAGCCAAGCCATAGAATAGCTAAAGACTCAATAAAGATGAGTGACATCATTAACCCAATACAGTAGCTATTCAGATATATGCTGTGGTCTCCTTATAATCACCTAATTTTAGCTACTGAGCGAGCCACATACAGTACCATGGTGTATTATGAGCTCTGGATAACTGCCAAATATCCAGATGCTTTTTTCAAGTTTATTTTATTGTCCTAGTTTAAAATTATTTCCTTATGCAAATCTCAAGGTGTTATTTTCCCCTAAGCAAACCCTCTCTTCAAAACACGCTCAAGGCTTCTGCTGCTCCCGATCATATTGACACATCATTAGCTGGTCATCACAGTTGTAATAGTGCTCACGGCACTAATCTTTCCTGCCCTGAGAGACTGCTATGATAGATGGAAACCTGCAATTATGAACTAAATGAATTTAACAAACTTTTGTGTATAAAGATAAATCATAAATTAGTGATCTGTATATATTTGAAGACAACAAGCAATATTGATCTGAGCATGATGCAAATGGTATGGAACGTAGAAGGGTCGCACCTGTGCGGAGGAGCAGACAGCACAGGTGACCCAAAACTGACCAACAGGGTAGTCCATCCCATGTGCATCATGCTCATTATGAAGCTGAGGGATCAAAGGGGTTAACTCCCTCTTCTTCATTGTCCAGCATCCAAGGACGACTCTGTTTGTTGGCCTTTGATCCCGATCTGTGTGTTCCTGAATCCAGTTCCCATCTGCCACTGAGTCCAGTCTGGGACTTTCCCAGTGCCTGCCGGTGACGTGATTGTCATCCTGGGAGCTCGATATTAATAATATACTATACTCTATTTATAATATAATATACAGCACAGGACCTTAGGGCTTTATAATGACTGTCAATGAGAACAGCCCTAAGAAAACAGTAAGGCGATACAAGTCTTAATTCAAGCACCAGACACACATGCTCAAGTAAAGGCACCTGGTTTGCTAAAAGTAGGTGTTTCTTGTAGTTTTATAAAATATCTACGAATATACTTTTTAACCAGAAACTGTTTTGGGCAAGGACTTTTTTTTTGCTATGTGCTACAAGAAGCATCTGTAAGCCCTTTTCTCTGCAATCAATTAACAGCAGACACATGCACTTTTGATGCCATTTATAGGTACAAACTCCAGATACAAATTAAATGTCGTAGCATAAATGTGCTAGCGGTAGTGTTGGAAATTCCTCAGGCGGGTGTTCCACTTTTGAAAAAGAAGTAAGAAAGCAGGACTTTCATTGTAGGAATCCCACACACGTTTTTGCACCCAGGCGCTGTACATGCGCTTCAGCTAAGTTGCATATTATGCACACTGCATGTACAGGCTCCACAGATCGCACCACGTACAAAGCCAAACTAATGATCCTATTTGATTTAATTTACATTTCTTCAGCTTTTTGTCTGATATTGTTACATAACTATGCTCTAACAATGAGAACCGTAGCTTTAAAAACCTCCTATTTTTCATCCATGTGACTTAAAGCACTAAATCTACAGGTATCGCTCAGAAGTTCCTTGAACATATTGAAAATAGGTTGATGGATTTCTTCACAATTACAGAAAAGAAAAGATTCAAGACTAGATCTACAGTGCTTGTACCAAGGCACTTTATTAAGGACCGTGCAGAAGGAATAATTACATTTAAAAGACGACTCATATGTTAGGATCCCCAAAACCACAGTTCTGCTAATCCCCCCCCATCCCCATAGTGGACATTTGACTTTCTCTCTCGGCACACTCTCTCTTGCTGCTGCCCAGAGCTGTTCTCCAGCTGGGAGAGCTGGCAACCAGTCCCCCATCCCTTGTGTAATCAACTAGCTCACCTCGGAGATATGCTCACATTGTGCTGGCGCAGATTCAGTTCTCCCACTTTGCAGCACTGTGCTCTGCAGAAAGAACTCTGGCCCAGCTTTCTGTCTAATTAAAACAAAACTAGTGTCTTTGTGACAATTTCTGGAAAAACAAACATGCTAAAACCCAAGGCAACATCCTCTGCTGGCTTAAGTAACGGTGACCCCTTAGCACTCATTTCCATTAGCAGAGGTGCTAGCTCCTGAACTCCATTTTGCTCTGTGCTACTGGCACAATATTTTTTATTATGGTGTTAGTAGGAGTCAAATAAATCATGTTAATGTTGGGAGCTGAGTGTTTGTGCTGCAGAGGGCAACTAGCTATGCACAGCTTCCCCCCCCCCCCCCCCCCCCCCGGGATCTACTCTTTGTCTAATGATACCATGGTAATTAACAATAAAAGTTCTCCACGTGATAAAAAATGACTGTAAAGTTCTCTGCAAAAAACTCACATTTAATCAGCAGATTAAAAATGAAAACAAAGCCCAACCACTCAGGAAGACTGAGCAAAGCAAACGGGAATGCTGATTGTGCCTTAGGAACAAGGAAGACAGTCTAGCTGTCCCACTGAGGTCCTGTCTATTTTTCTAGACATTTATAGTGTAAGCTAAATAGCAATATTTGATTCTTCCCAGGACTCTGTCAGATTGCAACCCCTGCATTCAGTCTTGCAGGCAGAGGGATCTATGTTTGAGATTCCAATTGTTTTTAATTAAAAACACCCTGGCTCCCAAGCAGTGCAGCATGATTCACTAATAAACAGCATCAACACCGAGCCTGGGATGTGGAGAGCCAGCACAGTGCCCTTACTTCCCGAAGGAAATGAAATTTTTCTCGGCTCTGTGCAGAGTGCCAGAACGAGTTAGTTGAAGAACATAATGAAGCCAGAAAAGCACAAAGCAGTATTAAGTGACATGTCATTCAGGGTATATTTCCAAAGGAGCCATTTCAATCTGAATTGCCAGCGTGATATGCCCACACTCTGAAGTATTCAGTTTCTCATGAAAACCAAATGGCTGCTGATGCAGTTACACAGCTCTGTTTGCAATTCAATTAAAAGCACAAAAGTTAGATTACAACCATAAGATAATAGTATTTCCCTGATTTGAAAAGATGTCTTACAGACTTCCCAGCAACAGAGAGATCCTGGTAAAGAGTACCAAAGGGATACTGAAATAGCTGAACTATATTCCTAGATGTGCCGCTAATCTGACTTTGATTAACTCTCCTCATCTTGTATTTCTGTTTCTTCAATCCAGCAGCAATATCTGATTTTCCCATTTAGATTCTTAGAGCAGATGATACCATCTCTAATCATAAGTTTGAGAAGCACCTAAAAGAATAAAAGCCTGAACTTGAACAAGGATTCTTGTAGCACAGCAAAAAGGAAAGGTGGGAAGCAGGGATACTCTGTAGGATTTAAGTTACTCCCCCCCCCCCCCCAAAGAAAAAGAAAAACATTTAACAAGAACTTTTTAAAATTCTGTTGTATGCCAGAGTAGGACAGTATGCTGGACAGTAACATAAGTGGTTAAAAGAAACAAAAAGAATATATGCTGTTGTGATACTTATCTCATTTCCAGAACTAAAGCTTGCCTTTTATTTTTTTAGTGTAAACATGAGTTAAAAGCTAGTAAAAATTAACAAAAGAATCCTAAAAATGAACATTTTATAGAGCCTCAACCAAAAAGATTATCAACTTATGAAGAGCAAAATCTCTCCCTGCATTTGGGAATGCAACAGCTGTCATCTTCACTAAAACCTTCTTCTGGAATCTTTCTTGCTTTACAGAAAGATTTTACTATGTGTTTAGAAAACATTATGTAAGCTTTGAAAGTTGACTCATTAACTTTTTTTTATGACCATAGGCTGTGATGCATGGATGTGCATCATCATCATCCCCCACCTTCGTCCTACAACCAGCCTGGGGTGCCCATCTGCCAGCCCCACTACTCCAGGAAAGGTTTCCCAAAAAAGTGTCATTGCAATCCCATAAGCCTGAATTTCAGAGCTGAGGATAACTAAAAATGAGTGCCTCACCACTGGAGAAAATCTCACCAAGGTGGTAACTTTTAGCACTGTGTCAGTCTAATTATCTCCCTTCCTCCCTTCCTTCCTTCCTTCTTTCCTTCTTTCCTTCTTTCCTTCTTTCCTTCTTTTTCCATTTTCTGGCTCTCTGGGCTATTCCAGTACATAGTTCCAGTCTGCAAAGGGTTAATATCAGTGTTTTGCCTAAGCATATCCCAAGTGGGGTGAGGGAGACTCACCTACTTACTGCAGGCTCTTCCACTTATTCCTTCATCGGCTGTGCCTGTCATTGATTACACAGCCAGCTTCAGTCTTTGGTCCTTTACGTTTCACCCAAGATACTGCCTTCATTAGGGTAAATATCCCCCAAGATAACTGCTCATCCACAGTTAATGCACCACTTGAGATATGCAGCATGTTACTTTTCAGGCATAATTCACTGCATAGCATGTCCCCGTCAATAAAAGAAACAATATATGTATACATATATGTGTATGCAAATGGTTGTCACATTAAAGACAAAGCTGATCTCAGTTACTTTAGCATGTGACCTGTTAATCTGCGAGAAAATGATAGGTTTGAACCATTGGGTTTTGTCTTTTTTTTTTTTTTTTTTTTTGTGTCAGCGTACCACAGGAGAACGTTCATTTCAGAATAATTTTCCTTTCGGGCAACCCTTAGCATTCAAGGATAATCTGCCTTGTGGTAGTCACCAGTAGTTGTGTTACTGCAGGATGAGGAAGAGCCTCCTGTGAACAAGGAGTCTGCTGTGCTGGCATTGTCTAAATACAAAATTTTACAAGGATCATGAATCCTGAAGTTGAGCATGGACTGTTCAGCAAATCAACAAACCAGGAAGTATTTTCCACCTTACTACATATGGACAATTTATAATGGTCTGGCAAATCCAATATCAAAATTATTTTTTCATTATCATGTATAATTTCATTTCATTATCATGTATTTCCTTAACATATATTTCCTTGAAATCATATGTTTACATGCAGGAAAAAAAAAACAAACCCAAACCAAAAAAAAACCCCAAACCAAACCCCAAAATGGTTCAAGGTTGTTTTTCCAAGGAAAAAATGTCTGTCCCAACATTCATGAGAAACTCTAAAACAGAGTACCTGAAGCATAGCTGTATGGATAACAGCATGACTGGGAAGAGATCAGCAGAAGAGCTTTCTGAAATGTGAAAATTTCCAAACTAGAGAGAGATAAAAAGTCTTCTATCTTCCTGCAACTTCCCTTGAAAACTCTGGGATGTTAAGGATGCAAAGAGCTGCAATTACAAGCAGGAGAGAGAAAGCAGATTTTTAAAGCTGATAGACAAGAGTTTGCCTCTCAGAGCGCCAGCTAAATTTGCAAGACTGCAAATAGAAAGGAGCACTTGTAGTACTTGTAGTACACATGGCATCAACATCTGGTGCTAGCAAAAGGAGACCCCTCTACACTGTATTTACCAAGCTGATTTTCAGATGAAAGCCATCCCAACCACTTTTGTGCTCCTCAGTGGCTGCAAGACAGAATGTGCTACATTCCCAGTCCAGGTCTCACTCAAGCTGCTCAGTCGGGAGCAATCCTTTTGGCAAAAGCTCCACATGCATTTATTTTGTCTGCCTCGTCAGAGGAAACACAGAAATGCAAATTGCCATCCACCAACTCTGGTGTAGCTGAGAGTCGTCTTGCCACAGAGGAAAAAATAATCTGCATTTTGAATTACTGTTTTCCAGATGTATTATCTTGCATTTGTCAGGGTGACTCCTTGTTATTTCCTGCTTCTCTTTTTCCAGTGGTGTTTGCAGTATTCATCTGCATCATCTGTTAATTTCATTAACATCCTGTTTAATGATCTTGAAGGGGGTAGTTTAAAATGACGTTACATAAACCCGGACATAAACTAACTATTCTTGCAGCATCCCACCAATCACACCCCACTCATCTCTGTACCCTACTATTTATCATTACTTGTTTCCTAGTCTTCTGCAAGAGTTCACACTTGTGGTGGGTCGACCCTGGCTGGATGCCAGGTGCCCACCAAAGCCATTCCATCACTCCCCTCCTCAGCTGGACAGGGGAGAGAAAATATAATGAAAAGCTCATGGGTTGAGATAAGGACAGGGAGATCACTCACCAATTACCGTCATGGCCAAAACAGACTTGACTTGGGGATAATTAATTTAATTTATTACCAACCAAACTAGAGTAGCATAATGAGAAATAAAACCTAAATCGTAAAACACCTCCCCCTCACCCCTCCCTTCTTCCTGGGCTTAACTTTATTCCCAAATTCTCTGCCTCCTCCACCCCTGAGCGCCACGGGGGGGGGGGGGGGGGGGGGGGCGCGGGGAATGGGTATTGAGATCAGTTCATCACACGTTGTTTCTGTTGCTCCTTCCTCCTCAGGGAGAGGACTCTTCATACTCTTTCCCTGCTCTAGCGTGGGGTCCCTCCCACGGGAGACAGTCCTCCATGAACTTCTCCAATGTGGGTCCTTCCCATGGGCCGCAGTTCTTCACAAACTGCTCCACCGTGGATCCCTTCCACGAGGTGCAGTCCTTCAGGAACAGACTGCTCCAGCGTGGGGCCCCCACGGGGTCACAAGTCCTGCCAGCAAACCTGCTCCAGCATGGGCTCCTCTCTCTCCACAGGTCCACAGTTCCTGTCAGGAGCCTGCTCCAGCATGGGCTTCCCACAGGGTCACAGCCTCCTTCAGGCGCATCTACCTACTCCGGTGTGGGATTCTCCATGGGCTGCAGGTGGATATCTGCTCCGGCGTTAACCTCCATGGGCTGCAGGGGGACAACCTACTTCACCATGGTCTTTACCACGGGCTGCATGGGAATCTCTGCTCCGGTGCCTGGAGCACCTCCTCCCCCTCCTTCTTCACTGACCTTGGTGTCTGCAGAGTTGTTTCTCTCACATATTCTCACTCCTCTCTCCCAGCTGCTGTTGTGCAGCAGGTTTTTTTCCCCTTCTTAAATATGTTATGACAGAGGCGCTGCCACCGTTGCTGATTGGCTCAGCCTTGGCCAGTGCCAAGTCCATCTTGGAGCCGGCTGGCACTGGCTCTGTCGGACATAGGGGAATCTTCTTGCATCTTCTCACAGAAGCCACCCCTGCAGATCCCCCTGCTACCAAAACCTTGCCACGCAAACCCAATGCAACACTGTGTTCGTATAACATGCTGTCTTCAGGCGAAAATTCCTGAGTCACCGGTCCTTAGTTTCTTAGTCTGGGATTGCTTCTGGTTTTCCTTTGACTGCAACATTGTGCCTTTAAGAATTGAATTAAGATTCTCTGAATCATTACAATAACAACACAGTTTCGGCCCAATTCTGTGATGCACTAAGCTACGGGGACATGGCTCTAAGTACTTTATTGTTACAAATTATAGTGGTATTACTGTAACAAACTGGAAACTTCATATTCTCGTTGCGTTAAAGGGCAAAGTAATTTGGCAGAAAATAAACCCCCTTGCATTCCAGCCTGTATCAGAGGGGCTGGGGGCGGCTAGGCTTAGATTCTGAGTGATGCCCAATGCAGCATTAGAAGTCCGGTCGCGTTCAATATGTATATTGAACTATCACGATTACGGATGCACTAATAATACCATACACAATTCGATCTAGCGGCATTCCATGAACTAGCACGGCCACACTTAAGGAGTTGGGTCACGTTCACTATGAACTCTCACAGCTAGATTGGTGAAAAGTGTAGTTTATTGAAGCAACAGATGCACAAGTTCTTTTGCATTGCCGGTGATAGTTACTGTCTGCAAAGCACGTGCAAATACTAAAGATGTTAGTAATATAGCCTGGCTACAAATGCGCTAAGTTATAAAATAACTCTATAGAGATTTCTAAGCTTCCCGGGGAAGCACTTGGTATAACCAAGTGTTCGAATCTTACCCACAAGTGTCCTTATGGGGGGGAAGAGAGGCTCAGCCCGTCGACTGATCCCAGGAGTCAGGGGTGGTCAGCGATGGTGTTTCCCTGATTGCGTTGGCATCTTCCCTGACATCCCTCCTCTCATAAGCTATTTTTATACTATTTTTCACCTTTCAGGTGGATCTTGAGGGACTCTAGTCATACATACATACATACATACATACATGTGTCCAGTTCTGGGCTCCCCGGTTCAAGAAGGACAGGGAACTGCTGGAGAGGGTCCAGCAAAGAGCTACAAAGATGATTAGGGGACTGGAGCATCTTTCTTATGAAGAAAGGCTCAGGGACTTGGGGCTTTTTAGTCTAGAAAAAAGAAGACTCAGGGGGGATCTTATCAATACTTATAAGTACTTAAAGGGAGGGTGCCAGGTAGATGAGAATAGTCTTTTTTCAGTTGTGCCCAGTGATAGGACTAGAGGTAACGGGCACAAACTGGAGCACAGGAAGTTCCATCTTAACATGAGGAGGAACTTCTTTACTCTGAGAGTGGTGGAGCACTGGAACAGGCTGCCCAGGGAGGTTGTGGAGTCTCCCACACTGGAGACGTTCAAAACCCGACTGGACACTGTCCTGTGCAATGTGCTGTAGGTGGCCCTGCTGTGGCAGGGGGGTTGGACTTAGATGATCTCCAGAGGTCCCTTCCAACCCTGACGATACTGTGATACTGTGATACTTTTGTTATGATTGGGGCAAAATTCTCTCGCTTCGCTTTTAAAGGTATAGACTAGGAAAAACTCAGAGCGCAGACTCCGTGAGGAGTGGTCGCACCTTGGAGGTGGGTAGCTTTTGGGATGGAGGTGTGTTTTGGTATTATAATGACATTATAATGAGCAAAGTTCACCCAAAGGATAGCATTTTGTCAACAAATGACAGATCGTTGGCTCAGGGTAACAATTAGGCAGCTTATTAGTTCCATAAGACCTTCAAGGGTTCCATTTGACCCTCAAGTTCCCATTTTATCACAGAGTTTGGCCGTGGTGTCTCTACTCCGCTCCATCCTCCGCACTCTTCTTCCTTAGAGTTAGCGCACCGGACTCCCCCAGTGTCACTAACATCTAAGGTTGCCTAGGGAACCTTTGTGAAATGTGTCCTTAGCACACCAGCTGCACTCTGTCCCTGGAAGTTTCATCCATGCTGTACTTTTCTTCAAAATGTGAATATAACTTAATTTCTCAGTCACCTCCAGTAATTATCCCACAATTCTCCCAAAGATTTTATCATAATAAATGTATGCTTTTATTAGTCAGTAACTCAGCCACTTCATTGAAATATATATCAAGACACACTGAAATTATTCTATGAATAATCAAGATCTTACTGGAAAAATACATAAAAACTTAAGAGGCATTGTTGATAACATTGCTTGCAAAGGCTATTTTGAAGATGTTGACCTCTTTATTTTGAAGATTTCTAATGTTTGCCTCTTAGTCGGGTAACTTTAAATGAAGAGCTAACTGCAAACTATACACCAACTTCATAACAGAGCGGCCCCCTTGCTGATGCCACAGGTCGTAGTGTTAGAAAATTGGAAGTTTGTTTGCTAAGAGATGTCTTTTATTGGAATCATGTGCAGACTCCTAAGTTTCATGCCTACTTTCAGAGTCCTTTGCTTGCATAACCACTGCAAATTTGGGTTTCACTGCACTACGGAGATGCCACCAAGTAAAAAGGGAAGCTAATACTACAGAAGAAGGATAAATTCAAATAGGATGGAATGACTGCGCTACAACTTGTGGGCCGAAGAAGCATGCCTATATACAATGCCACAAAGAAAAAAAAAAAAAGAATACTATTACAGAAAAAGTCTCCATAAGAATGCAGTTAAAACTTTTATACACATAATTCCTAGTAAGTACTCCTTCTCACCCGTCTGCTATCCCTCTGGGTCCTAAGCTGATGGCTAGAGTCTGAGGGGTGATGGGGGAGATGGAGTGTTGTGGTAAGTTGTTAGCATCCCTAGCTCTTTGCCAGGAGATTGATATTGATGGTGGGGCTTTCTTCCTCCTCAGTCTCGAATCTGCATGGGATTATTTTTATGCATTTTGCAAGACACACTAACCCCTTGCTCGCTCTTTGCTGCTCTGCAGTTCCATGTTATGGTCAGATTTACTATATATGGTCTGCTTTATATTTGTTAGATACTTGATTTTTTTTCCTCTTTGCTATCCCTAAAACCAGCTTATCTTACTCTCAAAGTTGTGTTCTCTGAATGACCAGTAATTACCACTGGTGAGTTCCTTTTAGCCCCAGGGTTGCTGGTATAGTCCTGTGTCCACACCTTCAAAGCCTTTGCTATCACCCCATGCCTGTACTCCTCTATGCTGCATTTTAATTCTAGGGTCATAAATAGTTCATTCAACACAGAATAACCACGTGCAATTACTACCTACCAGTTACAAAGCCACGTATAATAACACTAGTTTCCCCATCATTGTAAGAAGCTAAGCAAAACCTTAAACAAATGAAGCAGTGGTCACCTGGTTGTTAAACAACTGTTGCAGCTAAGGAAGCTCAGACAAAGCTCCAGGCGGCCAAAGACGGGTCCAAACCCAGACAAATCCTGAGGCCTCTTAGCTTAATATAAAACCCTTGGCCTGTTACTAGCAATGGCAACGCTGTATTAAAGGGCATCCTAGGCTGCAAAACAGATCCACAGAATCAAGATAAGTAACACAGGACAGAGATGGACCAGAAATGCAGGTTTCATAGTCAGGTGCACACTGTGCAGAAATCAGGAAGAAAAAACAAGACAATTTCCAGTCTAGGAAGAACAGTGCCCCTGAGGATGTGAGAAACAGAGATACTGAGTGGTCAGTGGCATGCAAAGAATAGAAGAGAAGTGCAAATAGTGCCTGAAGACAGACTTCCAGAGAATATATCTAACAATCTCCAAGTTCCTCAGCATTTGAGCACTATGGAAACCTGCGCACTAAGTGTCACCTAACACCTGCAAGTTAAGTGTCATGTACACATCTATGTTCTTAAATCAGCTGCAAAGCAGCCCCAGTGATCTTGACAAGCATTAGTAATAGGCTAGAAAAATGCCAAAAAATGATGATTTTCAATAAAATCTTCTTGAGGCCACTGGAAGAGCAGGTGGTGAACAGAAAAGCTGTGGAACAAGAAACATTGTTGCTTCCATCATGCTTGGAGTTTCAGAAAGTCAATGTGTGGGCAACGCAATCACCACAAGCAAGGCAACCACAGATCTCATCTCACAGCTTTTGGCAGGTGTGAATGTAGTAATTCAATCCTAGTGTAAATCAGACCAGATGTACACCTATAGGTGTGTGGCTAGCCCTACTGCTAATTCATAGATTTTACAAGATTATAGCAGATGACATTTTTTATTATAAAAGGAAAATTAAAGGAAGTGGGAATTCAGGATCAAAACAACTAACTGAGACAGGATGGAAATACATTCAGAATGTGGAGTATTGAAATGCTGAACACAAGGAGGTCTTGAGATCTCCCATATCAAAAAACTGTTTATGTCAGAAAGATTCCTGCTGGACATGAAGAGACAGAGCCATTAAAGAAATCCTGAAACCAAAGGACAGAGGGTTCAATATGCTGGACAGACCCTCCTGTTAGGGAAGTCTGCTGCCTCCCTGAGGCCCAGGTTAAAGACATGACTAGGAAACTTCCAAGCCTGGTACAGCCCTCGAACTATTACCCATTACTGCTCCTCCATGTGGGTGGCGATGAAGCTGCAACACGTAGTCCAAGGGCAATCAAAAGAGACTTCAAGGCCTTGGGATGGTTGGTAAGGGAATCCAGAGCACAGGTAATTTTTTCCTCTCTCCTCCCAGTTCTGGGAAGTGACATTGGAAGAAACAGATGGACCCAGTATATTAATACATGGCTCCATGGCTGGTGTCACCACCACAATTTTGGGTTTTTCGATAATGGAATGGTCTACACAGCACCAGGCCTGCTGGCGTCGGATGGGATTCATCTTTCTCAAAGGGGGAAGGGGGCCTTTGCTCATGAGCTAGCGGGGCTGATTGACGGAGCTTTAAACTAGACTTTAAGGGGGAGGGGGATAATATCAGGCTCACCCGTGACAAGCCATAGGATGACACGCCAAGGTTTGAGAGATGGGGTGCTAGCGAGAGCCCTCAGCCTGTTGCTCTGAGACGTGCTGGGTACACTGGAGCACACGAAGTCTTACAGAGATGAGCCAGGGGCTCCTGAGGTAATAGGAGCCAACAGGGAAACACCCCAAAGGAATTAAGGTCTCTAAAAAGGTGACATGGCCAAAAGCCCAGCTGAAGTGCCTCTACACCAATGCACACAACATGGGCAGCAAACAGGAGGAGTTGGAAGCCACCGTGCTGCTAGAAAGCTAAGACCTAGCTGCCATTACTGAAACCTGGTGGGATGAATCCCATGACTGGAGTGCGGCTATCAATGGCTACAAGCTGTTCAGAAGGGACAGGTGAGGAAGAAGGGGTGGAGGCGTTGCCCTCTACATCAAGAAATGGACAGAGTGTGAAGAGTTCTTCAGAGTGTCTCTGAAGAATAGCCACAAGCAGGTTGAAAGCTTATGGGTAAGAATGAGAGACCGAGGCAACAAAGGGAACCTTGTGGTTGGTGTCTACTACAGGCTGCCCGATCAAGGGGAGCCTATTGACAAAGCCTTCTTACTTCAGCTACAGGAGGCATCACGCTCGCAGGCTCTCGTCCTGCTGGGGGAATTCAACCACCCCGACATCTGCTGGAAAAGTAGCACGGCAAGCTGTAGGCAATCCAGGAGAGTGCATCCTGGAGTGCATCAAAGATAACTTCTTAAGCCAGGTAACAGACAGCCCTATCAGAGGGGATGCGATACTGGACCTGATGGTCCCCAACGCAAGTGATCTCATCGGAGACGTCAAGATTGGAGGCAGCCTGGGCTGCAGTGGTCACGCACTGGTGGAGTTTGCAGTCCTGAAGGATATGGGACAGGCGAAGAGTAAAGTCAGGACCCTGCATTTTAGGAAAGCAATCTTCCAGCTCTTCAAGGAGTTAGCCAATAGGACCCCCTGGGAAACTGCCCTCAGGGACAAGGGGAGCAGAACAGAGCTGGCAGATCTTTAAGGACGCTTTCCATAGAGCACAAGAGCTCTCGATCCCCAGGTGTAAGAAAACAGAAAAGGAGGGCAAGAGACCGGCATGAAGTCGAGACCTGCTGGTCAAACGAAAGGGCAAGAAGGAAATGCACAGGCAGTGGAAGTAGGGACAGGTATCCTGGGAAGAGTATAGGGACACTGCCCGGTTGTGTAGGGATGGGGTCAGGAAGGCCAAGGCGCAGCTGGAGCTGAACTTGGTGAGGGACGCAAAGAATAATAAGAAGGGCTTCTACAGGAATTTCAGACAGAGAAGGAAGGTCAAAGAAAGCGTACCCCCCTGAGGAACATGACTGGCAAAATGCTAACAATGGACAAGGAGAAGGCTGAGGTACTCAACAACCTTTTTGCCTCAGTCTTCACTGGCAACCTCTCTTCCCACACCTCTCGAGTGGATGAACTGCAAAGAGGGTCTGGGGGAGCAAAGTCCCTCCCACTGTAAAAGAAGATCAGGTTTGAGATCACCTGAGGAACCTGAACACACAGAAGTCTATGGGACCTGACGAGATGCATCCCAGAGTCCTGAGGGAATTGGATGATGTAGTTTCCAAGCCACTCTCTCCACGATATTTGAAAAGTCATGGCAGTCAGGTGAAGTCCCCAGTGACTGGAAAAAGGGAAACATTGCACCCATTTTTAAAAAGGGTAGAAACCTGGGAACTACCAGCCTGGGAACTGTCAGCCTCACCTCTGTGCCTGGGAAGATCATGGAACAAATCCTCCTAGAAGCTATGCCAAGGCACATGGAGGACAGGGAGGTGATTCGACACAGCCAGCATGGCTTCACCAAGGGCAAGTCTTGCCTGACCAGCCTAGTGGCCTTCTATGATGGAGTGACTATATCAGTGGACAAGGGCAGAGCTACCGATGTCATCTACCTGGACTTCTGTAAGGCCTTTGACCCAGTCCCCCACAACATCCTTCTCTCTAAATTGGAGAGATATGGATTTGATGGGTGGACTGTTCGGTGGATAAGGAAGTGGCTGGATGGTCACATCCAGAGAGTAGCAGTCAACAGCTCAATGTCCAAGTGGAGACCAGTGACAAGTGGTGTCCCTCAGGGGTCTGTATTGGGACCAGTACTGTTTAATATCTTCATCAATGACACAGACAGTAGGATTGAGTGCACCCTCAGCAAGTTTGCAGATGACACCAAACTGAGTGGTGTGGTTGACATGCCTGAGGGACAGGATGCCACCCAGAGGGACCTGGACAAGCTTGAGAAGTGGGCCCATGTGAACCTCATGAGGTTCAACAAGGCCAAGTGTAGGGTCCTGCACCTGGGTCAGGGCAACCCTCAGTATCAATACAGGCTGGGGGATGAAGGGATTGAGAGCAGCCCTACCGAGAAGGACTTGGGGGTACTGGTGGATGAAAAGCTGGACATGAGCCGGCAATGTGCTCTCGCAGCCCAGAAAGCCAACCATATCCTGGGCTGCATCAAAAGAAGCGTGGTCAGCAGGTCGAGGGAGGGGATTCTGCCCCTCTACCACGCTGTGGTAGACCCCACCTGGAGTACTGCATCCAGCTCTGGAGTCCCAGAAGACAAGAAGGACATGGACCTGTTGGAGTGAGTCCAGAGGAGGGCCACAAAGATGATCAGAGGGCTGGAGCACCTCTCCTGTGAAGACAGGCTGAGAGAGTTGGGGTTGTTCAGCCTGGAGAAGAGAAGGTTCTGGGGAGACCTTATTGCAGCCTTTCAGTACTTAAAGGGGTCTTATAAGAAAGATGGGGATAGAATTTTTAATAGGGCCTGTTGCAATAGGACAAGGGGTAATGGCTTTAAACTAAAAGAGGGTAGATTCAGACTAGATATAAGGAAGAAATTATTTACAATGAGGGTGGTGAGACACTGGAACAGGTTGCCCATAGAGGTGGTAAATGCCCCAATCCCTGGAAACATTCGAGGTCAGGTTGGATGGGGCTCTGAGCAACCTAATCTAGTAGAAGATGTCCCTGCTCATTACAGGGGAGGTTAGACTAGATGACCTTTAAAGGTCCCTTCCACCCCAAACCATTCTATGATTCTATGAATCCAGGAATTTCTAGGAACGCCAACTATTTTTCAAAAAAATTCTTAGTATTAACTAGACACTTATGAACCCTTAAGAAAATTAACAAGGTATAAAACATTTCCTTCCCATACATATGGGAAACCTTATAGATCTGCCACTAACCACCAATTCCAATAGTGGCTTAGCTGAATGAACAGATAATACATTCATTACATCCACTGACAACTGGAAGCTGTAAAAAGCTGCAGGCACTTTAGGGTCAAGAGAAAATAATCTGAACAAAATGGAGATACGTTTTGAGAAAACGCAATGAAATTCATTACAAATGACAAAATCCAATATTTAAGAATAATACATAACCACTAGACAGTGAATTGGCTGGGAAGTAACTCTGCAGCAGAGGTTCTGGAGTTTGGGGGGGATTAGGACCTGAACACAAATCAATAATGCCAAACTGCAGAGAAAAAAAAGTGACTGTAATGAGACATGCAAACATTTTTCCTGTTTACTCAGTAGTGCTAAAAAAGCGTCTTCATACGAAACACTGAATGCATTGTGGGCTGTGCACACAAGCAAAGCAAAACAAGGAATTCTTTCACTATTTCCCATCAGCAGGCAGGCAGACAGCCAGCTCCAGGAAAGCAGGGCTCCATCATGCGTAATGGTTACTTGGGAAGGCAAACACCATCACTCCAGATGTCCCTCCCCTTCCTTCTTCTTCTCCCAGCTTTATATTGCTGAGCATCACATCATATGGTATGGGATATCCCTTTGGTCAGTTGGGGTCAGCTGTCCTAGCTGTGTCCCCTCCCAACTTCTTGTGCACCCCCAGCCTACTCGCTGGTGGGGCGGTGTGAGGAGCAGAAAAGGCCTTGACTCTGTATAAGCACTGCTCAGCAATAACTAAGTGTTGTGGTTTGGGCCGAATCGGCTACTGGGAACATGGGGGACCCCAGATGGGACCGACAGATGCTCCCCTCTACCCCTCTTCAAAGAGAGAGGAAGAGGAGGGAAAAAGAGACTTATGAGTTTAGAAGGAACTAAACTACTTTAATGAAATATTAATGATAAAATAAAAGGAAATAATGAGAAATATACAAAACCGTATCAAGCTCCCAGGATGACAATCGCGACACCGGCTGGCACTGGGGAAATCCCAGGCTGGACTCGGTGATGGACGGGAACTGGATTCCGGATCTGGATTCAGGATCGGGACCAAAGGCAGATGAACAGACAGAGTCCTCCTCAGACGTCGGCCATTGAAGGAAGAGGGCTGACCCTTTGATCCCTCAGCTTTTATAGTGAGCATGAGGCAGATGGGATGGTATACGCTGTTGGTCAGTTTTGGGTCACCTGTCCTGTCCGCTCCTCCCCGCAGTACCCCATTACGCTTTTCCGCTTCCGACCCTCCAACGGGGCAAGTAACAAAGTTGGTTGGCCTTGGATGTTATAGCAATAAGTATAAGCAAGAGCCTCCCTGCATACCGTGCCTGGACATCAGCTATAAACATAGGTCTGATCACTCCGAGAGAGCGACCATTTTCTGCACAATATGCTGTTAATTTCAGTAGTTAGAAGAGGCCCAGCTAAGAAGCAAAGTTACTGAACAAAATTGGTCCTGTTTTACCTCAAACCAGGACACTAAGCACCCCTGTATTATCAACACTGTTTCCAGGACAAATCCAAAACATATCCCCTTACCAGCTACTGTGAAGAAAATTAACTCTATCCCAGCCAAAACCAGCACAAACACTTACACTTTATAAAAATAATTATTGATTACCTTTTAAACAAAGACAGTATCAAGTAGCTTTTCAACAAACTGTTTGGACATTCAGTTCTCTTGTTTCACACCTTAATCGCTGCATGGTCCCACTTTCCAACCTAATTCTCAGCACAATCATTGTGGAGCTGAAACTGCTAGATTTCTGATTTCACTGTAAAAGAAGATCAGGTTTGAGACCACCTGAGGAACCTGAACATACAGAAGTCTATGGGACCTGATGAGATGCATAGAACTGTAGAATGGTTTAGGTTGGAAGGGACCTTAAAGATCATCTAGTCCAACACCCCTGCCATGGGCAGGGACACCTACAGCAGGTTGCACAGGACGGCGTCCAGGCTGGTTCTGAATGTCTCCAGTGTGGGAGACTCCACAACCTCTCTGGGCAGCCTGTTCCAGTGCTCTGCCACCCTCAAAGTAAAGAAGTCCCTCCTCATGTTCAGATGGAACTTCCTATGTTCAGGTTTGTGCCTGTTACCTCTAGTCCTATCACTGGGCACCACTGAAAAAAGACTGTTCCCATCTACCTGGCACCCTCCCTTTAAGTATTTATATGCATTAATAAGATCCCCCCTCAGTCTTCTTTTCTCTAGACTAAAAAGACCCAAGTCCCTCAGCCTTCCCTCATAAGAAAGATGCTCCAGTCCCCTAATCATCTTTGTAGCCCTTTGCTGGACCCTCTCCAGCAGTTCCCTGTCCTTCTTGAACCGGGGAGCCCAGAACTGGACACAGTACTCCAGATGCGGCCTCACCAGGGCAGAGTAGAGGGGGAGGATGACCTCCCTCGACCTGCTGGCCACACTCTTCTTGATGCACCCCAGGATGCCATTGGCCTTCTTGGCCACCAGGGCACATTGCTGGCTCATGGTCATCCTGTTGTCCACCAGGACTCCCAGGTCCCTTTCCACACAGCTGCTCTCCAGGAGGTCAGCCCCCAACCTGTACTGATGCATGGGGTTATTCCTCCCCAGATGCCCTTGTTGAATTTCATCAGGTTTTTTTCTGCCCAACTCTCCAGCCTGTCCAGGTCACGCTGTATGCACAGCCTTCTGGCATGTCAGCCACCCCTCCCAGTTTTGTATCATCAGCAAACTTGCTGATGGTACACTCTATCCCTTCATCCAGGTCATTGATGAATATATTGAACAGGACTGGACCCAGTACTGACCCCTGAGGAACACCACTTGTTACTGACCTCCAACTAGACTCTGCACCACTAACCACAACCCTCTGAGCTCTATCTGTCAGCCACTGTTCAATCCACCCCACTGTCCATTCATCTAACCCACACTTCCTAAGCTTGCCTGTGAGGATGATGAGGGAGACAGTGTCGAAAGCCTTGCTGAAGTCAAGGTAGACAACATCCACTGCCCTCCCTTCATCCACCCATCCAGTCACGCCATCATAGAAGGCTATCAGATTAGTCAGACATGACTTCCCCTTGGTGAATCCATGCTGACTACTTCTGATAACCTTCTTTTCCTCCAGATGCTTGGAGATGACGCCCAGAACAAGCTGTTCCATCATCTTTCCAGGGATGGAGGTGAGGCTGACTGGCCTGTAGTTTCCTGTGTCTTCCTTCTTGCCCTTTTTGAAGACTGGAGTGACGTTGGCTTTCCTCCAGTCCTCAGGCACCTCACCTGTTCTCCAGGACCTTTCGAAGATGATGGAGAGCAGCCCAGCAATGACTTCTGATAGCTCCCTCAGCACTCACGGGTGCATCCCATTAGGCCCCATGGACTTGTGGATATCCAGTTTACTTAATTGATCCCTAACTTGTTCTTCTTTGACCATGGGAAAGTCATGCTTCCTCCAGACTTTCTCTGTTACTGGCAAAGTCTGGGACTCCCGAGAGCTGGCCCGAGCAGTGAAGACAGAAGCAAAGAAGGCATTCAGCAACTCTGCCTTCTCTGCATCATCTGTTACTACAGCACACATCTCGTTCAAGAGCAGGCCCACATTTTCCCTGGTTTTCCTTTTGTCTCCTATATACTTAAAGAAACCCTTCCTATTGGTCTTGACATCCCTCGCCAGGTTCAATTCCAAGGCTGCCTTGGCTTTTCTCGTTTCATCCCTGCATACCCTGACAGCATTCATATACTCATCCCAAGTCATCAGCCCCCTTTTCCACACCTTCTGAACTCCCTTCTTCCACCTGAGTTTTTTCTGAAGATCCCTGCTCAGCCATGCAGGTCTCCTTCCCTTGCCCGATTTCTTGCTCTTAGGGATGCACCTATCCTGAGCTTGGAGGAGGTGGTGCTTGAATATCAGCCAGCTCTCTTGAGCCCCCTTACCCTCTAGAGCCCTCTCCCATGGGATTTCTCCCATCAATTTCTTGAAGAGCTCAAAGTTAGCCCTCCTGAAGTCTAACATTTCAACCCTACTTGTCATTTTGTGCATACAAGGCAGGTGGCTGAACGTAATGTCTGTGAACACCTTTTAATGGGATGGTTGAGGAACCAACTAATCAATTTTAGCATCTGTTTTCCACTTGGTGCTTATATTTGCCAAACTATTTTTCCTATGAACCAGCACTAATGAAGTGACTGACATTCAGCCTTAAAAGCTCTTCCACAATTGCTATTTTTTCTGAAAACCGGGCAGGGATACCATTTAAAAAAGCACAGAGTAGCAGAGCTTTTTTCATGGCCCAAAGACAGAAAGGCTTCCCATGGCAAGCATGGCCAGGAATTTTTAAAGCAGCCCCTGGGAAAGGATATGAATCACAACTTGGAATGGCTTTTGTGGTGGTGCAGTGCATGAGTAGGACAGGACATACATAGTCATATCTATTCAGGAGATGAGGTGTACCTAAGATGGGGATAATAATTTCCTCAATACAATCTAAGGGCTATATAGGCAGAGGCAAAACTGGAGTGGCTCTTTAGCCAGCACAGGGGACTTATAAGAAAGATGGAGAGAGACTTTTTACCAGGGCTTGTAGTGACAGGATAATGCATAACAGTTTTAAACTGAAAGAGGGTAGATTTAGATTGGTTATAAGGAAGACATTTTTTATGATGAGTATGGTGAGACACTGGCACAGGTTGCCCAGAGAATCTGTGGATGCCACATCCCTGGAAGTGTTCAAGGTCAGGTTGAATGGGGCTATGAGCGACCTGATCTAGTAGAAGATGTCCCTGCCCATGGCAGGGGAATTGGACTAGATGATCTTTGAAGGTTCTTTCCAACCCAAGCCGTTCTATGGTTCTATACAGCTCCACCAAGGCATCACTGAAAACTCCTCTGGCTCCTTTGTCATCTTCCTTCCTGGGCATTAACTTTTTTTATGGGACATGTTTTTCAGATGGGTTAGGAAGTGAACAAAAGAATGAAATGTGAATTTGGATATGAAGATGTTTTGTACACTTTCACATGTAATGCCTCCTGATGATTATACAGCTAGTTTTCCAGATCTCTTCCATGGAAGAGAAACAATTAAACCCTGAGGATGAGAACTTATCTTTTAAACCCTCCTGGGAAGCTTGGGAGCAGGGAATGGGAGCAATTGTCCATTCCCAATTGCTTTGTGCTAGGGAGGTGGAGGGCCCAGGTGGGCGGTGCCAGATTGCAAGGATCCAGACTTGTTTTGATACATTCTTGCTGCTGCAGCTCTGTTCATTTTCAGAGGTTTTTTTTGGCTCTTTATGGCTTTTTAGAAGCTCTACCAGATGTTGGTAATACCAAAGATATGCTCCAATTGGCTATTCAAAAGAGGAGGGTTCAGAGATGGCCTCACATGTTCTTTTTTATTGCTATTATATTTATCATAATCACAGGTACTATTTTAAGGAAACTTCTGGCTTAGCATCATATACTGAACTGCCTATATTGTACACTTCTTGTCCGAATCCAAGGCATGCTTCACACTGCCTGGAGGCTCCAGCAGAGATGCTGTGGGGAGGCCAACTGAGGGCCAAAGGATGGGGTGAAGGGTTTAGGACTGCAAATCGTCTTAGGAAGCCTAATAAAGCTAACCGGCTTGATGCTGCCCTGTGCCTATGAATTCCTGTAAAATCCTTACTGGGGACCAAGGTTAATCTCTTAAATTTCTGTAGTCTAAATCTCAGACTGCAATCTTTGTGTTACATTTTTTGAAAGGTTCCAGAGAAATTAAGCTGTCGACTATATATATAGCTCTCTACACATATACACATATATCTGGGAGAGCAAGCTGCTAGACATTTCCCTCAAAGATTGCCCTGTTGAAGTCTATAATTTCTGTGAGGAGGTAGAAGGAAACAGATTAGCCTCCATACAATACAAGCATAGGGAGGTAGCCTTCACTGGCCTTGCGATTGTGATCTAGACATAAACAGTAATTTGGTTCCAGCACTACAATGTACACTCAGCTGAAATTTTATTTTACTGCTGCAGGCAAAAATTTGCTCATATGATTTGTAACTACGTAAATACCTTCCTCTTTTAACTTCCTGTTTAAGGATTTATGAATATTTATTCCATGCCATCTCAGTTTGACAATCTAACCAAAATGTCCATTTAATTTCAGTGTTCCTGCTAATTTCTCTATTTGCTGTGGTTTAAAACTGTTTGACTGGGTTTTAAAGCTCATTTAGATTAATAATATTAATAGCTATTTAGTCTTAATGGCACTGTAACTCAGAGCTCACAGAGAATTACCTCTACTTCAAGTCTAATGAATATGATAATGAGCAGGATGAAAATAATTAAGACTAGTGGAAATAACAATGGTAAGGAACATGGTTAAAAAGACTGCAAGATAAAAACAAAGGTTGATAGAAAATTCTAACCCTGTTCCACCCCCTTTTTACATATGAAATAGAAGAAAAAAAAACCCCTCTTAATTCTTAAAAAGCCATATATGAAATTGGGAATTGCATCCCTTTTGTGATATTAAGAACAGAGCTCTATCTCCCATGGAGCATACTGCGTGAATCTCTTGAAAGGACACATCTCTTCCTTGCTAGGTAAGGCTGGGTGTACATGGGGAGCCATTGGATATAATCCAGGATGGAAATTGTAAGTGTAATTCATTACTAGCTCCTATATGAGTACTGGTGCTTGTCAGAAGGTTAGCTTAACCCACTTCAAGACAGGCTGCACCAGTGGGATGATGCACCTCCTCTGTTTGCTCCCAAAAGCCACTGCATCCTTCAGCTTCCCCGGCTACTGCCAGTCCAGCTGTGACTTCTCCATCTCCTCGCCTTTCCCAAAGTCTGGGCTTGGCCTTTGCCTCCTGTGGCTCTAGGAGAGCTTATTATAAGGCAAAGTCTGTTCCATCTTGTGGTACCCAATGAATCTCAAAATGTGTCTGAACTCTTAGGTTCTGTTATCCTTTCTTTATTCTTTGCTTGAGGAGAAACAATTTCTGTAGAATATCTTATTTTAGCAAGGGTTTTGTTGGTTTTTTTTAAACTGTGAATATTTCTGTGTGTTTAAGTAAGAGGGAGATAAGACCAGAGAAAGAGTCTTGTGTGTAGAGTAGTGAGTATTGTGGTACTCAGGGTTACATTCCCAGGCTTTGAGGAAATTCCCCCCCCCCCCCCCCCCCCCCCCTTAGCTCATAGCCCTTTATATATCCTGGACTTTGGCAAAAAGAATGCCTCAAAGATAATGATCAAGACCTTGGCCTTGATTTGAGCCAATTTATAGCGCACATAGGCTTGATATTCTCCTAACATCTTGTGTTATTTTGGTGGAGTGCTTAAGAGCTGAAGTTCCCATTTGAAAGTATGGGAATGTTCTTGTATCTAACCAGGGATACAGAAAGGGTTATTCATGAATGCTGCTTTCAGATCACACGGTGAATCCAGCATAATGGAGTCAGCTACTTGGAAATCTTCACGCAAAGATAATAATTTTATGCCTGCAAATGATTCAGAATGGATAAAACTACCTTCAAGCATTGGTACAGGGTTATAACTGTTCTTCACTTTTAAGCCAGTTTTGGCCAAGAACTAGAGAGCCGTGGTGGCAGCAGATGGTGATATTTGGTATCGATACTTGGTGCTGACTGTTATCCAGTGTTAGAGTCCAGGTTCTGTATCAAATTTATTATTCAATGCAGTATGATACAAAGAGGTTGGAAAAAACAGAGAAAATACTGATCCAGGGGAGGTGTTATGAGGACATGCTGTTTCCCATCATTATTTAGTTCACTGATATGGTGGGTTGACCTTGGCTGGCTGCCAGGTGCCCACCAAGCCACTCTATCACTCCATCTCCACAACTGAACAGGGGGAGAAAAAAATACGACAGAAGGCTCATGGGTTGAGATAAGGGCAGGGAGATCACTCAGCAATTACTGTCATGGGAAAAACAGACTCGACTTGGGGAAATTAGTTTAATTTATTGCCAATCAAAAGTCAGGGTAGGGTAATGAGAAAATAAAAACAAATCTTAAAACACCCTCCCCCCACCCCTCCCTTTTTCTCAGTCTCAGCTTCACTCCAAATTTCTCTACCTCCTCTCCCCGAGTGGCACAGGAGGATGGGGAATGGGGGTTGCAGTCAGTTCATCACACTTTGTCTCTGCCGCTCCTTCCTCCTCAGGGTGAGGATGCCTCACGCTTTTCCCCTGCTCCAGCGTGGGGCCCCTCCCATGAGAGACAGTTCTCCATGAACTTCTCCACTGTGAGTCCTTCCCATGGGCTGCAGTTCTTCATGAACTACTCCAGCATGGGTCTTTTCCATGGGATGCAGTCTTTCAGGAACAGACTGCTCCACTGTGGAGTCCCCATGGGCTCACAAGTCCTGCCAACAAACCTGCTCCAGCATGGGCTCCTCTTTCCACAGGTACACAGGTTCTGTCAGGAGCCTGCTCCAGTGCAGGCTTCCCACAGGGTCACAGCCTTCTTTGGGCACGTCCACCTGCTCCGGTGTGTGGTCCTCCATGGGCTGCAGGTGGATATCTGCTTCGGCGTTAACCTCCATGGGCTGCAGGGGGACAGCCTGCTTCACCATGGTCTTCACCATGGGCTGCAGGGGAATCTCTGCTCTGTTGCCTGAAGTATCTCCCCCTCCTTCTTCACTGACCTTGGTGTCTGCAGAGTTGTTTCTCTCACATATTCTCACTCCTCTCTTCCGGCTGCTATTGCACAGCATTATTTTCCCCTTCTTAAATATGTTATGACAGAGGTGCTACCACTGTCACTGATTGGCTCAGCCTTGGCCAGTGGCAGGTCCATCTTGGAGCCGACTGGCATTGGCTCTATTGGGCATGGGGGAATCTTCTTGCATCTTCTCACAGAAGCCACCCCTGCAGATCCCCCTGCTACCAAACCCTTGCCATGCAAACACAATACAACTGAATTCCTCCTTTTAGGAAAGACTGAAGAAAATATCTTAGCATAGTTCTCAGGACTTTCACCAATTGTATGGTGAAAGTATTGTGAAACTTCAATAAAATGTCAGCTGCTGCAGGGAGGTACCAAAGAAGAGCAGCAGGGTGAGGATGATGGATATCTTTCCCTTTCCATCATGACTGTTAAGGTGACTTTAGCTCTGTGTCCTGCCTTGAGTCAAGACTGAGAAAGCCTAGAATGTAGATGACTTTTTTTTCTAGGCTTTCTCCAGAATGGGAGATTTCATGCTGGGAATATAGCTGGGTTGGACCAGTGCATCTGCAATGGGTGTCTAGTCTTTCAAGGAAGAAGAGCTGTGTCCTCTGAATGATGCATTGGCTATTTTGGTCTGAAGTTTCACCAATTGCTCATGACCCTTCTCACAAGCCAGGAAGGGCATGGGTTATATTCACAAGTCTTGGTTTAAGACTAATGGATATGTAGTTGATCTGACATACGCTGCTCTGCCATGCCTCAGATTTCATAATCACAGGACAGTTGGGTTCCAGTTTACCCCAGATGTGTCAGAGACGTGATGATACTTTTAGCTGCTGATTTTATGACTGTCTCATATAAGGATTTCTGGTTTAGTTATTGTGTTTTGTAAGTGATCTATACAGCACAGGATTAACTTTAATACCCACTAGAGTAATTATCAAAGCATGTGGTATCCTGATGACATACTTACAGCTTCACATGAACTGGTAGATGCTCTGCTAACTGTAGGCCAAAAAGTTAAAATCCTCAGCCAGTCAGCTGGAAAGAAACTCCTTGCATCTCCTCTCTTTGGGCATTTGCTTAATTTTCATTTGGAGAATGATCTGTTGGGGAAAACTTGGAAGCATCAAAATTTGAGGTTTCAGCAATGAAGCAGACACATAACGTGAGCCCTCCCTCTTTCATCAGCCTGGTCAGGAGGGTTTGAGTCCCTTGAGCAGGCAGCAGGCTTCAGTGCTGCTTTTACAGAATTCAAACACAAAACCCTGGACTTCAGTGACAGCAGGGTCTGGCCCAGGTGTTTGAAGGAGTACTGGGAGCGCTCAGCACTTCACTGTCACTGAATCAAGTGAATCAAAGGTTTTGTTGTTCAGATCCTCAGAGCTACTGGCACTGCCACATGCAGGGAAAGAGCAGCCCTGCAAGGGAGGAGAGGGTGCAGTAGCAGGAGGCAGCCTCACAGAACTAGTTAGGGCCAGTGCTGTGACAGGGATGATGTCTGGGAGAACCCAGCACCTTCAGGAGCTTCCTGCTGAGTAACACGAGTATACATGCTGCATGAGCCCCTCTGCATGCATGTAGGGGGGGGTATGAGGAAGGTATATAAACATGTCCCGTTCATGTCTCTTCCAGGCACCTCAACCCTTGTATTGCTCTCTTGGTGGACTCCTACCAGATGCTTTCCACTATTTTGTACTGTGCTCTGCAGAAACAAAGTCATTTTGTCATTAATATTTCATCATGCAGAGAAAAATAGGATCATTGAGCTCTTCTGAACACCAGGCTGTCACTTATCCCTGGCCTTCCTCTGGGACTTATAGGAAGACAGAAATTTTCTTGTGTCCCAGAACTCCCTCATATGTGGTCAGGGGAGACTTGGTTCTGACTGTTCTGTGGTCTGTGCATATAAACCTGTTTCTTAGCAGAAGAGCGTCCCAAATGGTGGCCTGCATGGCATACAGCTGGCACGCACAGCTATGCTTTCCTAGGAGTTCGGCTAAATGTTTGACAGTAAAAGTGATTGGTGTGTGAATGCTGAAAATTGACAGTGGAGCAAGGTCCAAAACAGTTTGGAAACCATTGCCTTGGAACGTGTACTGAAAAATGAGGACTGCAATTTATCATTTCCTTCAGAGAAAAGCATTTTAGGCAATTCTGACATGAAACAGATAGCTGTATCAGATACTGGTGAAGATAATCTGGTGTTTGCTATCATATCTCTCTTCAGCAGATCGTAAAGGCTGGGTACTAATTAAGAAGCAGAAAAAAAAGAAAAGAAAAAAGCTTTAGGTTGACAAAATGCATCTTATTTATTATTTCTGCTAACAATTATGTACTGGCATGAGACCTCTCATAAGGAGTAGATCATGCCTCCATCTGTATACTGCTGGGTTGTTCCCCTTGCATTTGCAGCAACTAGTTCTGGCCTTGTGAAAGGCAGGTCATGGAACAGTTGGATGATTATGACCAAACTTCAAGAGCAGTTTCCCTCCTATGTTGTTATTCATGAGAATAATGGCTGTTCATGGGGCTGAGACAAGCTAGTAATACAAGAAATGAAATAATCTGTTGAAAGTTTCTCAGAATCTGTACTGAAAGGACATTGTTTTTCATGGGAACAATTAAGAAGTGCTCTAAAAATAGAGTTAAAAATACTTTTCAGTGTTTCTAGTGATTTACCTAACAGACTTTCCTATTCTGGAAGGTAGAGAAGCAAATTTTGTTTTATCTCAATAAATTGCAAGCAGATTTGCCTGATCATTAAATATATCTTCATTTTCTTGTATTCCGAGTCATGCTTTAAACAGGTTACTCTTCTCTTTAAAAAGCAGGGTGGTTTTTTTTCCCCTTTCCCTCTTGGCTTCCATAAACAAATCTGATTTATTTTTTGGTATTTATGTGCGCATTATTAAGATTGCATGTAAGTGACTCATTTGGGAAAAACTTGGTGTACCAAGAAATATTTATCAGATGTGATGCAAGTGAAACATCCTGGAGCATACAAGCATAAGAACCTTGAAGATGCTACTAATCTACCATGTTTTGAAAGGTCTAGCCACCTTGGCAGAAAAGTGACAATTCTGGGTATCCTAAGCTGAACTACCTTCATTATAATACTAAAAATCATGCCCATAGGTCAAGAAGACCCTTGCCCAGATGGAGACCCTTCCCTTATGCAGACACAGTGACTGAAGAGAATGACACAGCAAATAATACAGTCATATGTAAATTACTAACCAATCATTGTAACCGTGAGTGTGCTACCTTGTAACTTTCATGTATAAATATGATGAGGAAACTTGCATGGGGTGTGCATGATTTGTGGAAATATTCCACTGTGCACCCTGGCCAGAATAAAGCAATGTCTCCTCTCTAAACATAGTCTCTGTGTTTCAGGAAAATTGGGACTTAGACCTCTTTCGCAGGTAACAGTTTTGGCGACCCAGATGGGACTGAATTTTTGAGCTCGTCTCCTGCTACCACCAGTGGGAATCGCTCATCGGACTCCAGCACGCACTGGATACCTTGTCCGAGGACTCCACTGCGATTTCCCCAGTGGGTGGTGAATGACTGGCTGTGTCAGATCATTAGTTAGAGACATTGCTCACCGTATTCGTTAAGGGTACCTTTTTGATTTGGCACCGCAGTTGGTTTCTCTCTTACGTTATTACGGTGACAACCAGAACAGAGAGATTGGTTTTCGGTTAAAGATTTTAGTGCACTTTGATATTTTATCATAACTTGTTATAATGGGAAATGCTGTGTTTTCTGCGGAGGGGGGGATGGGGGTGGTAATTAAGGCATCTCCTTTGGGATGTATTTTAAGTCATTGGAGCAAATTTGGAGGAGACCCCCTAACTCAGAAAAAACTTATTATGTATTGTAATCAATGGTGGCCAAAGTATACTCTAGAAGATCAGGAGAAATGACCTAAAAATGGAACTCTGAAATATAATACTATTTTACAGCTGGTATTATTCTGTAAGAGGGAAGGAAAATGGGATGAATTACCATATGCTGATATGTTCTTTGAATTGCAAAATGATTGGAAAAGTCAGAAAGAATGTGGTTTGGTAACGCAGGATGTGAATGTGTTAGCTCTGGAAAGTCTTAAGGAAAAACCACTAAAAAGAATTTGCTCTGCTTGTAGTATAGGGCAGCAATGTCGGAAATATAAGGAGGTTCCAGAAGAGATGGAAGATGTGCAATTGTTGGTTGCTCCTAGAAGAGGGCCAGGTGATAATGATCAGGGTCATGAAAATAGAGATGAAGAAGGTGCATGAGGGGAAGGGAATGCTGAAAATAGCAATGATGAGGAAGAAGACTGAAGGAGGAATTTCAGTCCTATAGCGGGTCAAACAAGGAGAGGAGGAGCAGGAGCAGCTCTGCAGGCACCTCTGAGGCGCAAGGGGAACCGGTGTACGTTAAGGTTCCTTTTTCGACAGCAGATTTAAAGGCTTGGAAAGAGATGTCAGGGACATATAGGGAGGATCCTGAAAAGGTGGCTAAAGTAATGGAAACAATAATTGCGAATCATGACCTGGATTGGAAAGATATTCATGTGGTATTAGGAAATCTGATGACATATGAGGAGCGAAGGGCAGTGTTAGGTAAGGCTAAGGAAGAAGCAGAAAGAGTACATGCTCAGGATGCACAGGCAGGCAGAAGATCCTTTCCCTTCCACCAACCCCAATTGGGACCCAAAGAACCAGGCTCAGAGGTTATTGCTAACTGAATATCAAAGATTGATATTGTTTGGTGTAAAAAACACAATACCAAAACAAAAAAATTTGTCAAAATTATATCAGGTGGTACAAGGGAAAAGTGAGGATCCATCTGCATTCTTTGAACGTTTATGTGAAGTAGCCAGAAAATATACAGAATTAGATCCTGAAAAGGAAACAGATATATTGACTTTTGTAAATTTGTTTGAGAGACAATCTAATCCGGACATTCAAAAAAAAGTTGCAAAAGATAGAAGGAGCAGATGCGAGGTCTCTTGATAAATTATTAGAGGCAGCTTGGAAAGTGTATAATAATAGGGAAGAAAAGGAGAAGAGGCGACAAGAAAAAGAACAGATTAAGAAAGAAAATAGGAAAGCACAATTGTTGGTTGCGGCTATAGCTGAAGGTAACAGAAAAGGCAGAGGACAAGGAGGTGGATTTAGAACAGCTCGCCCCCCCCGCAAGAGATTGTAATAAGATCCCCTTCAGACAGGGAACAGTAAAACTCTAGAGAGGGACAGGTGTGCATACTGTAAACAGAAAGGACACTGGAAAAGGGAGTGCCCCCAAAACCCAGCTTGGGGAGTTCAGGAAAATCCCCAGGTAGCAGATTTGTTAACATTAGACCAAGATTTGGAATGACGGGGACCAGAGGTAAATTCGAAAGAGTCCCCAGCAGAACCCCTGGTTACCATAAAGTTGGGGAACAAGAACCTAAAATTTTTGATTGATACAGGAGCCACATATTCAGTACTAAACACATGTAAAGGTAAATTGAATAAACAAGAAATGCCTGTAATTGGGGCAACAGGGAAGAAAGAAATAAGAGCTTTCTTTCAACCAATTAAGCGTGGAATTAGAAACAGAGTTTTTACTCATAAATTTCTATATATTCCTGATTGCCCAATGCCTCTGTTAGGAAGGGATTTGCTAAGTAAATTGGATGCCCGGATAACCTTTGAAAAAGGCAATATACATATACGTATACAAATACCAGAAGAAAAAGCCTTGGAGGCACAAGTTTTTCTGTTACAGGAAGAGACACCTGGGACCAAAGAGATTCCAGAAGAAGTATTGAATGCGGTAACTCCTTTGGTGTGGGCTTCAGGGATTCCCGGGTGATCCAAAGCTGCGGAACCGGTAACGATTGCCTTAAAGCCTGGAGCTAAACTGGTAAAACAGAAACAATATTCAGTTAAGCTGGAGGCAAGAAAAGGGTTAGAACCCTTGATTGAAAACTTTATGGCTCATGGACTTTTGCGAGAATGTCAATCAGAATATAACACTCCTATTTTGCCAGTAAAGAAACCGCATACAAATGAGTATAGGTTGGTTCAAGATTTACAAGTTATGAATCAGATTGTGCAAGATGTCCACCCTGTGGTAGCAAACCCTTATGCACTCTTGACCACAATTAAAGAAACTGACCAGTGTTTCAATGTCTTAGATTTGAAAGATGCTTTCTTTTGTATACCGATAGAAACTGAAAGTCAGAAACTATTTGCATTTGAATGGGAAAACCCGAGAACAAGGAGAAAGACACAATTGTGCTGGACTGTTCTCCCTCAAGGATTTAAGGACTATTTTTGGAAACCAATTGGCAAAAGAATTAGAGAGCTGGCAAGAGGAGAATCCAAAAGTAACTTTGTTGCAGTATGCTGATGATATCTTGCTGGGTACCTCAACTGAACAAGAGTCAATTCAGTTTACTATCAGCCTTCTGAATTTCTTGGGAGCAGCTGGATACAGAGTATCCAAGAAAAAAGCTCAGATTGCTAAACAAACTGTAATTTATCTTGGTTTTACTATTGCTCAAGGACAACGGAGCTTAGGTATAGAAAGAAAGGAGGCAATCTGCCAAATACCAGAGTCAGTTTCAAAGCGAGAATTAAGAGCATTCCTGGGTATGGCCGGTTGGTGTCGCCTATGGATCGTCAATTTTGGATAGATTGCAGACCGCTTTACGATGCTGTGAGAGGTACCAGGGAATTTTTAGAATCACAGAATCTCCTAGATTGGAAAAGACCTGTAAGATCATCTAGTCCAATCATTAACCTAACACTGACAAGCCCACCACTAAACCATGTCCCTGAGCGCTATATCTACACGACCCTTAAATACCTCCAGGGATGGGGACTCCACCACTGCCCTGGGTAATGCATTCCAATGCCTGATGACCCTTTCAGTGAAAAAATTCTTCCTAATATCCAATCTAAACTTCCCTTGGCGCAACCTGAAGCCGTTACCTCTTGTCCTATCACCTGTTACTTGACAGAACGGGTCAACTCCCACCTCTCTGCAACCTCCTTTCAGATAGTTGTAGAGAGCAATAAGGTCTCCCCTGAGCCTCCTCTTCTCCAGGCTAAACAACCCCAGTTCCCTCAGCTGCTCCTCATAAGATATGCTCCAGACCCCTCACCAGTTTTGTTGCCCTTCTTTGCACATGCTCCAGTGCCTCAATGTCCTTCTTGCGGTGAGGGGCCCAAAACTGAACACAGTACTCAAGATGTGGCCTCACCAGTGCCGAGTACAGGGGTAAAATCACCTCCCTGGTCCTACTGGCTACACTATTCCTGATACAGGCCAGGATGCTGTTGGGCCTTCTTGGCCACCTGGGCACACTGCTGGCTCATGTTCAGCCAGCTATCAATCAACACCCCCAGGTCCCTCTCTGCTGAGCAGCTTTCCAGCCACTCCTCCTCAGTCCTGTAGCGTTGGCAGGGGAGAACATGAATGGACCAGAATGGACACCTGAATGTCAAGAAGCCTTCCATAAGGTAAAACAAGCTTTAATGTCTGCACCTGCCTTAAGACTTCCAAATTTGGAAAAAACATTTGAACTCTTTGTTAACGAAAGGTCACATATTGCTTTGGGAGTCCTAGCCCAAAAGATCGGATCATGGGATCGACCTGCGGGATATTTTTCCAAGCAATTAGATCAAGTGAGTCAGGGATGGCCTTCTTGTTTAAGGGCAGTAGCTGCTACCTTACTGCTTATACAAGAGGCACGCAAACTAATTTTGGGACAGAAAATGATAGTTCAAGTGCCGCACACAGTAACCACAGTTTTGGAACAGAAAGGAAGGCATTGGCTGTCTCCTAGCCAAATGATGAAATACCAGGCTGTGTTACTGGAACAGGATGATGTTGAATTGAAAGTTACTACAACTCTGAATCCTGCCACCTTACCGCCCGTGCCTGGTGAGACAGAATTAGAGCATGATTGTTTGAAAACTATTGAACTATTCAAGTAGAATTGATTTGAAAGACTTACCCATAGACACAGCTGAATTAAGTTTATTTGTGGATGGAAGCAGCCAAGTAATTGATGGAACTAGGAGGGCTGGATATGCAATAGTCACAGACACAGAGGAATTCGAAGCAAAACCTTCACCAGCTAACACCTCTGCCCAAAAGGCTGAACTGATAGCTTTAATAAGAGTCCTGGAATTGGCAGAAGGAAAAATTGTGAATATTTGGACAGATTCAAAGTATGTATTTGGAGTAGTTCATGCTCATGGAACAATTTGGAAGATAAGGGGTCTGCTTTCAGCACAAGGAACACCAGTAAAATATGGGGAACTGATTTGAAAATTATTACAAGTAATCAACTTGCCTAAACAAGTGGCAATAATGCATTGCAAAGCTCATCAATTTGTTAACACTCCAGTAATAGTAGGAAAAAGACAAGCTGATCAAGCTGCAAAAAGGGCAGCTGAAGAATTAATATTGGGAGTATGGCCTGAAAAATATAGGGGATTGAGTGAGCTTATTGAATATAATAAATAAGAAAATCAATTAGCCCAGCTATTGAATGCCAAAAAGAACAAACAGGGATGGTGGATTACGGAAGACAACCGAATAATATTGCCTTTGGTGATTTTAAAGGAAGTTATGGAAAAGGAGCATCAGAATACTCACTGGGGAATAGAAGCTATGGTTGATAATTTAAAATTACAACTCTTAGGTGTAGGAATGGGAGGAATAGAAAGAGCATCATGAAAAAATGTGAAATATGTCAGAAAAACAATCCTCAGACACAACCTAGACCACCTCCCAGAAGAATCATAGAATGGTTTAGGTTGGAAGGGACCTTGAAGATCATTGAGTTCCAACCCCCCTGCCATAGGCAGGGATACCTCTCACTAGACCAGGTTGCCCAAGGCCACGTCCAGCCTGGCCTTGAACACCTCAAGGGACGGGGCTTCAACAACCTCTCTGGGCAACCTGTTCCAGTGCCTTACCACCCTTAAAGTGAAAAACTTCTTCCTAATGTTTAATCTAAACCTACCCTCTTCCAGCTTAAAGCCATTCCCCCTCGTCCTATCACTACATGCCCTAGTAAAAAGTCCTTCCCCAGCTCTCCTGTAGGCCCCCTTTAGGTACTGGAAGGCCGCAATAAGATCTCCCCGGAGCCTTCTCTTCTCCAGGCTGAACAGCCCCAACTCTCTCAGCCTCTCCTCATAGGAGAGGTGCTCCAGCCCTCTGATCATCCTCGTGGCTCTCCTCTGGACACGCTCCAGCAGGTCCATGTCCTTCTTATGTTGGGGACTCCAGAGCTGGATGCAGTACTCCAGGTGGGGTCTCACGAGAGCAGAGTAGAGGGGCAGAATCACCTCCCTTGACCTGCTGGCCACACTTCTTTTGATGCAGCCCAGGATACAGTTGGCCTTCTGGGCTGCGAACGCACATTGCTGGCTCATGTTGAGCTTCTTGTCAGTCAACACCCCCAGGTCCTTCTCCACAGGGCTGCTCTCCAGCCGTTCCCCGCCCAGCCTGTATTTGTGCTTGGGATTGCCCCGACCCAGATGTAGGACCTTGCACTTGGCCTTGTTGAACTGCATGAGGTTGGCTTGGGCCCACCTCTCCAGCCTGTCCAGGTCCCTCTGGATGGCATTCCTCCCCTCCAGCGTGTCTGCCTTGCCAAACAGCTTGGTATCATCAGCAAACTTGCTGAGGGTGCACTCGACCCCACTGTCCATGTCACTGACAAAGATGTTGAACAGTACAGGTCCCAGTACCAACCCCTGAGGAACGCCACTCATCACTGCTCTCCACTTGGACACCAAGCTGTTGACCGCAACCCTTTGAGTGCGACCATCCAGCCAGTTCTTTATCCGCCGAGTGGTCCATTTATCAAATCCATGTCTCTTCAATTTAGAGACCAGGATATTGTGTGGGACAGTGTCAAACGCTTTGCACAAGTCCAGGTAGATGACATCAGTAGATCTTCCCTTGTCCACTGCCGCTGTAACCCCCTCGTAGAAGGCCACCAAATTTGTCAGGCATGACTTGCCCTTGGTGAACCATGTTGGCTCTCGCCAATCACCTCCTTGTTTTCTATGTGCCTCAGCAGAGTTTCCAGGAGGATCTGCTCCATGATCTTGCCAGGCACAGAGGTGAGACTGACTGGCCTGTAGTTCCCCGGGTCTTCCTTGTTTCCCTTTTTGAAAATAGGGGTTATGTTTCCCCTTTTCCAGTCAGCAGGAACTTCGCCAGACTGCCACAACTTCTCAAATATGATGGCTAGTGGCTTAGCGACTTGATCTGCCAGTTCCCTCAGGACCCGTGGATGTATCTCATCAGGTCCCATGGACTTGTGCACCTTCAGGTTCCTCAGGTGGTCTCTCACTTGATCTTCATCTACAGTGGACAGTGCTCCGTTTTCCCAATCCTCTCCTTTGCATTCTGCGTCTTGGGCAGTGCGGCTGCTGTCCTTGTCTGTGAAGACTGAGGCAAAAAAGTCATTGAGTACCTCAGCTCTGTCGCTGTCCCGGGTAACCAGTTCTTGCGTTTCCTTCCAGAGAGGGCCTACACTTTCCCTAGTCTTTCTTTTCTAACTGACATACCTATAGAAGGATTTTTTGTTTGTCTTTATGTCCCTGGCCAGATTTAGTTCTAGCTGGGCTTTAGCTTGTCTAACCCGCTCTCTAGCTGCTCGAACGATTCCTCTGTAATCCTCCCAGGCTACCCGCCCCTGTCTCCACTCCCTGTAGGCCTCCTTTTTTCTTTTGGTCACTTCCAGGAGCTCCTTGTTCACCCACGCAGGCCTCCTGGCTTTTCTGCCTGCCTTCCTCTTTGTAGGAATGCATTGCTCCTGTGCTTGGAGGAGGTGGTCCTTGAATATTAACCAACTTTCTTGGACCCCTCTTCCTTCCAGCGCTTGATGGACTTCCAGCGCTTGATGGACTTCCAGCGCTTGAATGAGTCAAGGCTGCATCGGGGGAGGTTCAGACTTGACATTAGGAAAAATTTCTGTACTGAGCGGGCAGTCAAACACTGGAACAGGTTTCCTTGTGTCATCGTTTAGAAGAGGCCTAGCTAAGAAGCAAAGTTACTTAACAAAATTGGTCCTGTTTTACCTCAAACCTCCTAGAGAGGTGGTCAATGCCCCATGCCTGTCAGTGTTTAATAGGCATTTGGACAATGCCCTTAATAACATGCTTTAACTTTTGGTCAGCCCTGAAGTAATTGGGCAGTTGGACTAGATGATTGTTGTAGGTCTCTTCCAACTGAACTATTCTATTCTTTCCTTTAAACACCTTTTTCTTACTTTTATTAAACTCCTTACTGTCTAGAAACAGATTCCAGCCCTGCAGTACAGCCTGGAAAGATGATGTAGAATTATAAGACAGAAAAATTGCACTGAAGAAAATGCAGAATTTCAAGTTGGATTTTTATCATCCTGTGGAATTATTGATGTACTTCTAAAAGGTAAAATTTACTTTAAAAAGGTAGAATGTATTTTAGAAGGTAGAAATTCTCACTAAGGAAGAGCAAAAAGCTGTAAAAAGGTTACAAGGCCTTGTGAAACAAGACACTTGGTATAAACAATACATGCCTTGCTAATGAAAGTACCCTTGAAGAGCAGAAGGGAGATTACAAGGGAACATCCTTATGCAGAAAGTGACGAAACCACTGAAAACTGGACAGCTGCTGGAAGAAGCAGAAAGTCAAGAAAGATTTGCAGTAACTGGGGAAAAAGTAAAGGCAGCAGTGGGAGATCGCGACCACCGACTCAATTAGAGACTGAACAGAACTACCCCCCAATGTACTGGAGCATGCACACATCAATTAAGGGACATCATAGCTTTAAAATGAAAACAAGATACTGTACTAATCAACAGAAATTGTTAAGATAAGGTACTAACCAATAGCTGTAATTAAGGGTGAGTATTTCTGTGTTTTGAACTGTATATTCTTACTGTAGTGCCATTGATAGCAGTTATAGTAATGATGACACACAGTGGAAGGGTTATTTAGCACTTAACATCATACAATTTGATTCATTGGCTATTCTCACCCAAAATCAGATCCCCATGAGGTACACATCGGACCTCCCCATCCTCCCGCATCACCCACCAAGTGCATCCAGGTCCTTGTGCAAAAGCAATCCCATGGATGGGTTTGTCTTTGCCTGAGGCAGGGCTAATCCAAACTGTCTTCCCCAACATATTCTTCATGTGCACTACAGGGACTTTATTCCCTTCTACTGTACGTGGAAGTTTTGATTGGGCAGGGCCAGCTCGATTGGCAGGTCCCCTGGTGTTGACTAACCAGGTGGCTTTTGCTAAATGTGTATCCCAGTGTTTGAAAGTCCCACCACCCATGGCTCTCAGTGTAGTCTTTAACAGTCCGTTGTATCGTTCTATCTTCCCTGAGGCCGGTGCGTGATAGGGGATGTGATATACCCACTCAATGCCATGCTCTTTGGCCCAGGTGTCTATGAGGCTGTTTCGGAAATGAGTCCCGTTGTCTGACTCAATTCTCTCTGGGGTGCCATGTCGCCATAAGACTTGCTTTTCAAGGCCCAGGATAGTGTTCTGGGCAGTGGCATGGGGCACAGGGTATGTTTCCAGCCACCCGGTGGTTGCTTCCACCATTGTGAGCACATGGCGCTTGCCTTGGCGGGTTTGTGGGAGTGTAATATAATTAATCTGCCAGGCCTCCCCATATTTGTATTTTAGCCATCGTCCTCCATACCAAAGAGGCTTTAACTGCTTGGCTTGCTTAATTGCAGCACATGTTTCACATTCATGGATAACCTGTGCAATAGTGTCCATGGTCAAGTCCACCCCTCGGTCTCGAGCCCATCTATATGTTGCATCTCTTCCCTGATGGCCTGAGGCGTCATGAGCCCACCGAGCTATGAATAATTCACCCTTATGTTGCCAGTCCAGATCCACCTGAGCCACTTCAATCTTAGCAGCCTGATCCACCTGCTGCTTGTTTCGATGTTCCTCAGTGGCGCGACTCCTGGGTACGCGGGCATCTACATGACGTACTTTCACAACCAGATTCTCTATCCGAGCAGCAATATCGCGCCACAGTTCAGCAGCCCAGATGGGTTTACCTCTGCGCTGCCAGTTGCTCTGTTTCCACTGCTGTAACCACCCCCACAGAGCATTTGCCACCATCCATGAATCAGTATAGAGGTAAAGTACTGGCCATTTCTCTCGTTCAGCAATGTCTAAAGCTAGCTGGATGGCTTTCACCTCTGCAAACTGGCTCGATTCCCCTTGTCCTTCAGTGGCTTCTGCAACTCGTCGTGTGGGACTCCACACAGCAGCCTTCCACTTCCGATGCTTTCCCACAATCCGGCAGGACCCATCAGTGAACAGGGCATGTTTCTTCTCATTTTCTGGTAGTTTATTATACGGTGGGGCCTCTTCCACACGCGTCACCTCCTCCTCTGGTGATATTCTGAAATCTTTGCCTTCTGGCCAGTCCATGATCACTTCAAGTATTCCTGGGCGATTGGGGTTTCCCATTCGAGTTCGCTGTGTGATCAGTGCAATCCACTTACTCCATGTGGCATCAGTTGCATGGTGTGTGGCAGGGACCCTTTCTCTGAACATCCAGCCCAGCACTGGCAGTCGAGGTACCAAGAGGAGCTGTACTTAAGTACCAACCACTTCTGAAGCAGCTCGAACCCCCTCGTATGCTGCCAATATCTCTTTTTCAGTTGGAGTATAGCAGGCTTCAGATCCTCTGTATACCCGACTCCAAAACCCCAGGGGTCGACCTCGAGTCTCCCCTGGTGCTTTCTGCCAGAGGCTCCAGGTAGGGCCATTTTCCCCGCCTGCGGTGTAGAGCACATTTTTAACATCTTGTCCTGCCCGGACTGGCCCCAGGGCTACTGCATGAACTATTTCCTGCTTAATTTGTTCGAAGGCTTGTCGTTGCTAAGGGCCCCATTTAAAATCATTCTTTTTCTGGGTCACTTGATATAGAGGGCTCACAATCAGACTGTAATCTGGAATATGCATCCTCCAAAACCCCACAATGCCTAAGAAAGCTTGTGTTTCCTTTTTACTAGTCGGTGGAGACATAGCTGCTATTTTGTTGATCACATCCATTGGGATCTGACGGCGTCCATCTTGCCATTTTACTCCTAAAAACTGGATCTCCTGTGCAGGTCCCTTGACCTTACTATGTTTTATGGCAAAACCAGCTTTCAGAAGGATTTGAACTATTTTATTCCCTTTCTCAAAAACTTCTTCTGCTGTGTTGCCCCATACAATGATGTCATCAATGTACTGCAGATGTTCCAGAGCTTCACCCTGTTCTAGTGTGTTCTGGATTAGTCCATGGCAAATGGTGGGGCTGTGTTTCCACCCCTGGGGCAGTCGATTCCAGGTGTACTGGATAGCCCTCCAAGTGAAAGCAAACTGTGGTCTGCACTCTGCTGCCAAAGGGACTGAGAAGAATGCATTGGCGATATCAATTGTTGCATACCACTTGGCTGCCTTTGACTCCAGTTCGTATTGAAGTTCTAGCATGTTCGGCACGGCAGTGCTCAGCGGTGGTGTCACTTCATTCAGGCCACGATAGTCCACTGTTAGCCTCTACTCTCCATTAGATTTTCGCACTGGCCATATGGGACTATTAAAGAGTGAGCGGGTCTTGCTGATCACTCCTTGAGTCTCTAGTTGACGAATCAGCTTCTGGATGGGAATCGGAGAATCTCGGTTAGTGCGATATTGCCGCCGATGCACCGTTGTGGTAGCAATCGGCACCTGTTGTTCTTTGACCCTCAACAAACCTACCACAAAAGGGTCCTCCGAGAGACCAGGCAAGGTAGACTGTCGGAGTGGGATCGGAACCGGAGTAACTACGCGATCTCAATGTGAGTATGATCGTTCTCGTTTATTGAGTATTTTAGCAGAGTATATATAGGCACGCAGCAAAGCATGCATAGTCAACAACGCTATGATTGGTCCAGCTCCCCTGTTCACGTACAATGCCCCCCAACCCGATTGGCTAAGACCCTCTGTTCACGCGCCTCTGTTTAACTCTTCTCCCGGGTATGGTGATGTCACCTTTCTTGTTTACTTAGATCTTTTCTCCCTTATTCTGGGTGCTTAGTTCAAAACCTGGGTTGCTCAACAGAACCAAGCCATGCCCTTTTTCATTTAGGAATATCTCCACAGTAGACAGCTGTTTAATTCCCTCCATCTCCAAAGCAGCTATGCCAGAAGCCCACCGGTATCCTTTTGGGTCCTTGAAGTACCCTCTCCTGAGATAGTCTATGCCAAGGATGCATGGAGCCTCTGGGCCAGTCACAATGGGATGCTTTTGCCATTCATTCCCAGTTAGGCTCACTTCAGCTTCCAATACAGTCAACTCTTGGGATCCCCCTGTCACTCCAGAAATACAAATGGGTTCTGCCCCTCTGTAACTTGACGGTATTAAGGTACATTGTGCACCAGTGTCCACTAGAGCCTTATACTCCTGTGGCTCTGATGTGCCAGGCCATCCAATCCACACGTTCCAATAAACCCGGTTGTCCCTTTCCCCCACCTGGCTGGAGGCAGGGCCCCTCTAATCCTGATCATAGTATCCATTACTCACTTGTTGCAGAAATGACTTGGAGGTCCCTTCAAGAGGATCAGAAGTAAGATCAGGCCTTCTACTTTGTCTGGGGAGCTGCCTGCTGGAAACGGGAGCAGCACTTTTCCTGGAGGGATCCCCTTTTGTGATTGTTCTTCCTTGCAACTCCTGTACCCATGCCCGTAGGGTTGAGGTAGGTTGTCCATCCCACCTCCTCATGCCCTCTCCGTGGTCACACAAGTAAAACCACAGGGTGCCTCATGGTGTGTACCCTCTATACTCTCCCTCTTGTGTAGGGAAACGCCTGCTCCTAATAGCTGAGATGCTGGCCTGTACAGATGGGGAGTAGGACATATTCTCTTCATGTTGCTGGACTTTCTGGGACAGTTTCTCCACAGCTGAGACAAGGGGGGAAGAGAGACTTTCTTCATATTGCTGGAGTCAGCCAGCCAGCCACCTCATCCGCCGTTGGTCCCTCTTTGCCTTTCCATTCCATCACTGCCAAGGAGTTGGCATATGATGATGGTGCCCTCCGTACAAACTTCCACCATATGGGCCTTGTGCATTGGACTTCATCAGGATCTGTGGGTAACTGCGCGTTATCTGGGTCGTAGTAAATCATCTCCCACATGGCTAATTCTCTTAGGTACTGGATGACTTTTTCCATGGTGGTCCACTTGCTTGGATGACATGCAACATCTTCACTGAAGGGGTACCTTTCCATCACACCTGACAGGAGTCGCCTCCAGAGGCTGAGGGCTTGTGTCTTTTTCCCAATCGCCTTGTCAATGCCCCCTTCCCTAGACAGGGATCCCAGCTGCCTGGCTTCCCTGCCCTCTAATTCCAAGCTACTGCCCCATTATCCCAGCATCGGAACAGCCAGGTGACAATGTGCTCGCCCGGAAGTTGGCTGAAATCTTTTTGCATATCTCACAGCTCACTCAGGGATAGGGATCGGGTGATTATCTCTGGTTCCGTCTCTTCCTCCCACTCTTTTGATGGCCCTGGTTCATCATCATCCCTTACTAAGTGAACTGATTTCTTGGTGTATTTCTTCTTCTGTATAGGAGCAACTGATACCGGCATGGGTTGGTTGTCTAGTTCAGCTGCAGTGTCTGCCACTGGGGTTTGAGTGGCCACATTGTCTGCCGCAGGGGTTGGAATAGCTGCAGTGCCTGCTAGTCTGGTTTCTCGCTCTTTACCCTGAGGGTGCTGCATAACACTGAGCAGTGTTTGGTAGATACTGGCCAGGGCCCAGCACAGTGCAGTAAGTTGTGCCTCTGGAATAGCCACAGCATTTTCCTTTTAAAAATTTTCTACCACTTTATCAGGGTCCTGTAGTTGTTCGGGTGTAAAGTCCCAAAGCGTTGGAGGTGAGAAGTTTTCTAGATACCTGCCCATATTCTCCCACATGCCATGCCACCCATGACTATCCAGCCTCGGGGCAGATCTCTGGGTGGTAGTCTTAAACAGTTGTCTAACCCTAAACAAGACCTTAAACACATTCAGGAGACATAGCAATAGGACCAGACTGGTCTGAGCATCCCAAGGATATTTGAAATTCTCAAAGGCTGTCATACCTGGCCCGAAGGAGAAGAGGGAGGCGAAAGAGCTGGGGAAAGTATCCCCCCCTGTTTCCCCCATAGATTGGGTGTGATTATTAATAAATTCTGAGAGACAGCGACCGAGATATGGGCAGGACAGCAATACTGCATAAACACCCCAACATAGCCACCTGAACAGTGATGTTATCATATCATAAGCTGATATTGCACAGGACAGCAAAATGATAATCCTGATCCCTCTCCCCAAGGTAACAAACAGCATGATGGGGAGTACATAGAACATGTAAGAATTTACATAACACAGCCACGCAAACAAACGAAGCAACATTGTAACTGGCAACTATCTAACTAATATGAGAAATGCATATAACAAACTCGTGTTAACAAGCTCTGGTCGGATCTGTCGTTATCTCAACCCTCCGTGCCCCACGTTAGGCGCCAAAAAGGACTGTCGTGGTTTGGCCTCAGCCGGCAACAAAGAATCACGTGGCCGCACGCTCAACCCCCACAACTGTGGGGAAAATCAGGAGAAAAAGGCAAAACTCGTGGGTTGAGGTAAAGGCAGTTTAACAGAACAGCAAAGGGAAGAGAAAAACAGTAACAATAACACCGATGAAGGAATATACAAACACGATTATGGTACCGCTGCTCTCCGACCGGACCCAGACCGCCGCAGCCCGCTGTGAGCAGCGACTTCCTGCCCCTTCCCCCGGCCAGCTCCCCCCTATAGCCCGGGCATGGCTCACATGGCATGGAATACCTGTGTCCCCTCCCCATCCTTGGGGAAATTAACCCCATCCCTGCCGGAATCAGGACAGACTGTTTGATTAATTCTCTCCACTTTACCACTAGATTGTGGTCTCCATGGAGTATGCAAATCCCATTGAATCTCTAATGTCTTTGCTCATAACTGTATTATCTTAGCGACAAAATGGGGTCCTCTGCCGGAAGACATCCCTATAGGAATACCAAATCTAGAAACAATTTCGTTTAGAAGAATTTTAACTACTCTTTTGCCTGGTTGGTGCGACAGGGGAAAGCTTCTGGCCATCCAGAAAAAGTGTCCACTAACACCAATAAGTACCGATACCCATTTTGCCTTGGTAGTTCAGAAAAGTCTACCTGCCAATAATCACTGGGTGTTTTCCCTTTCTTGATTCACTCGCCGAGACGAGAAGCTCCGGTGCAGGCACATCCGCAGCAGAGCCGGCTGATCTCAGCCAAAAAGGGCCTTTTTCTTAGCTATTTTGAGCCAGGGAAGCGCCAGAGCGGCACAGAGACCCGCAGGGCGCCGGCAGCGAGGGAGAGCAGCTGACGTGAAGGGGTGGGACCAGCGGCAACGGCGGCTCCCCCACTCCCATAAGAGGCAGCCCTAGGGAGCGCAGTGACCAGGAGCACTGCGACCAGAGCGGGCAGGCGTGGCGTGGCGTGGCGTGGCGTGGCGTGGCGTGGCGTGGCGTGGCGTGGCGGTTTGTGTGGAAGGGCGCTGAGGGTGCTGCCAGTTCCAGAGGTGGGCTCACTTCGTAAGAGAAGCGCAGGCATAGTCCCCACCCGCTGGAAAGCCTTGTCCTCAGCACCGGCCAGAGTAGACGCAGCAACACAGACAGCGCTCCCTCGGAAACACACAGGCACCCAGGTCTCTGGCTGCAGGGAGTGCCGCAGCCTTGCTCTATGAGCAAGTGGTAGCGGTAATAATGGCTGTGTGAGGTGTGAGCAAGTGGATGATCTGCTGAGCCTGGTGGCAGACCTCAGGGATGAAGTTGAGTGACTAAGGAGTATCGGGGAGAGTGAGAAAGAAATAGACTGGTGGACCCAGGCCTTGACCTCTGTGAAAGAGAGACCAGACCAGACACGGGAAATAAAAAAGACCACAGGGATATCATCTCAGTGCCCTGAAGGGACCCAAGGCAGTGGCCTACTGGAAAATGGTGAATGGAGGCAAGTCTGCAGTAGGCGCAGCAAGTGAGCCCCCTCCTTGCCCGCCTCCCCTCCCCTAGTACCATTATCCAACAGGTATGAGGCCCTGGGCATGGTAGAACAGCCGAAGGACAACAAGGCTGACAGTTCTAATACATCACAGGAGACGCCAGGACTGGAAAGGCCCACTCACAACATTAAGACCACTGCTACAAGGAAGAAAAGGAGGGTTATAGTTGTGGGTGACTCAGCACTGAGGGGGACTGAGGGCCCAATATGTAGGGCAGACCCCACTCAGGGAAGTCTGCTGCCTCCCGGGGGCACGCGTTAGGGACATCACTAAGAGACTCCCTAGCCTGGTGCAGCCCTTGAACTACTATCCACTGCTCCTGTTTCATGTGGGGGGCGATGAATGTGCAGATAGGAGTGCAAGGATGATTAAAAGGGATATCAGGGCCTTGGGTCAGTCACTACAGGGATCTGGAGCACAGGTGATTTTTTCATCCCTACTTCCTGTTGTGGGCAATGACATTGAAAGGAACAGACGAGCTCAATCTGTTAATACATGGCTCCGTGGCTGGTGTCAAGGCCACAATTTTGGGTTTTTTAACAATGGAATGACCTATGTGGCATCAGGCCTGCTGGCATCAGATGGGGGCTGGCTCACTCAAAGAGGGAGGAGGGGTTTTGCCCCAAAATTGGCAGGGCTCGTTAACAGGGCTTTAAACTAGATTCGACGGGGGAAGGAGGTATTATCAGGGTTGCCCATGACCAGCCAAGGGATGTTACATCAAGGAAAGGGGAACAGGGTGCTGGTGAGGGCCTGCAGACGTTAGCTCCAAGTTGTGCTGGCTATGCTGCAGTATGCTCAAAGCCTCGCGTAGATGAGCTAGGAGCTCCTGGACCAATGAGAGCCAATGAGAAGGCACTGTTAATACAGGGCAAAGGAATGCCGCCTGGAGAGCAGCACAAAGTAATTACAGCTGCTCCAACCAAATCGGCCTCAACGAAGACATGGCTGAAGTGCCTCTACGCAAATGCACGGAGCATGGGGAACAAACAGGAGGAGCTAGAGATGTGTACACACCTCCAAGGCTACGATCTCATCGGCATCGTAGAAACTTGGTGGGACGACTCCTATGACTGGAACATAGGCATGAAAGGGTACAGGCTCTTCAGAAGAGACAGGCAAGGGAAATGAGGAGGTGGTGTTGCCTTATATGTGGATGAGCAGCTGGAATGCATGGAGCTCAACCTGGGGGAGGATACAGAGCCAACTGAGAGCCTATGGGTCAAGATTAAAGGGAAATCGGGAGCAGGGGACATTACAGTGGGGGTATGCTACAGGCCACCCGACCAGGAAGACCAAGTGGATGAAGCCTTCCATAGACAGATAGGAGCGACATCATGTTCACAGACCTTGGTTCTCATGGGTGACTTCAACCACCCTGACATCAGTTGGAAGGGTAACACAGCCAGGCACAGGCAATCCAGGAGGTTCCTGGATTGCATTGAGGACAACTTCCTTCTCCAAGTGGTTGAGGAGCCGACGAGGAGAGGAGCCATGCTGGACCTTGTTCTTACCAACAAGAAAGGGCTGGTTGACAGTGTCAAACTCAAGGGTAGCCTGGGCTGTAGTGATCATGAAATGGTCGAGTTTGAAATCCTCAAGGCAACGAGGAAGGTGCGCAGCAGGCTGACGACCCTGGACTTCAGGAGAGCCGACTTTGGCCTCTTGAAGAATCTGCTTGGTATGGTGCTGTGGGATGAAGCGCTGGAAGGAAGAGGGGTCCAAGAAAGTTGGTTAATATTCAAGGACCACCTCCTCCAAGCACAGGAGCAATGCATCCCTACAAAGAGGAAGGCAGGCAGAAAAGCCAGGAGGCCTGCGTGGATGAACAAGGAGCTCCTGGAAGTGACCAAAAGAAAAAAGGAGGCCTACAGGGAGTGGAGACAGGGGCGGGTAGCCTGGGAGGATTACAGAGGAATCGTTCGAGCAGCTAGAGAGCGGGTTAGACAAGCTAAAGCCCAGCTAGAACTAAATCTGGCCAGGGACATAAAGACAAACAAAAAATCCTTCTATAGGTATGTCAGTTAGAAAAGAAAGACTAGGGAAAGTGTAGGCCCTCTCTGGAAGGAAACGCAAGAACTGGTTACCTGGGACAGCGACAGAGCTGAGGTACTCAATGACTTTTTTGCCTCAGTCTTCCCAGACAAGGACAGCAGCCACACTGCCCAAGACGCAGATTGCAAAGGAGAGGATTGGGAAAACGGAGCACTGTCCACTGTAGATGAAGATCAAGTGAGAGACCACCTGAGGAACCTGAAGGTGCACAAGTCCATGGGACCCGATCAGATACATCCGCGGGTCCTGAGGGAACTGGCAGATCAAGTCGCTAAGCCACTAGCCATCATATTTGAGAAGTTGTGGCAGTCTGGCGAAGTTCCTGCTGACTGGAAAAGGGGAAACATAACCCCTATTTTCAAAAAGGGAAACAAGGAAGACCCGGGGAACTACAGGCCAGTCAGTCTCACCTCTGTGCCTGGCAAGATCATGGAACAGATCCTCCTGGAAACTCTGCTGAGGCACATAGAAAACAAGGAGGTGATTGGCGAGAGCCAACATGGCTTCACCAAGGGCAAGTCATGCCTGACAAATTTGGTGGCCTTCTATGAAGGGGTTACAGCGGCAGTGGACAAGGGAAGATCTACTGATGTCATCTACCTGGACTTGTGCAAAGCGTTTGACACTGTCCCACACGATATCCTGGTCTCTAAATTGAAGAGACATGGATTCGATAAATGGACCACTCGGTGGATAAAGAACTGGCTGGATGGTCGCACTCAAAGGGTTGCGGTCAACGGCTTGGTGTCCAAGTGGAGACCAGTGACGAGTGGCGTTCCTCAGGGGTCGGTACTAGGACCCATACTGTTCAACATCTTTGTTAGCGACATGGACAGTGGGGTAGAGTGCACCCTCAGCAAGTTTGCTGATGATACCAAGCTGTTTGGCGAGGCAGACACGCTGGAGGGGAGGGATGCCATCCAGAGGGACCTGGACAGGCTGGAGAGGTGGGCCCAAGCCAACCTCATGCAGTTCAACAAGGCCAAGTGCAAGGTCCTACATCTGGGTCGGGGCAATCCCAAGCACAAATACAGGCTGGGCGGGGAATGGCTGGAGAGCAGCCCTGTGGAGAAGGACCTGGGGGTGATGATTGACGAGAAGCTCGACATGAGCAAGCAATGTGCGATCGCAGCCTAGAAGGCCAACTGTATCCTGGGCTGCATCAAAAGAAGTGTGGCCAGCAGGTCAAGGGAGGTGATTCTGCCCCTCTACTCTGCTCTCGTGAGACCCTACCTGGAGTACTGCATCCAGCTCTGGAGTCCCCAACATAAGAAGGACATGGACCTGCTGGAGCGTGTCCAGAGGAGAGCCACGAGGATGATCCGAGGGCTGGAGCACCTCTCCTATGAGGAGAGGCTGAGAGAGTTGGGGCTGTTCAGCCTGGAGAAGAGAAGGCTCCGGGGAGATCTTATTGCGGCCTTCCAGTACCTAAAGGGGGCCTACAGGAGAGCTGGGGAAGGACTTTTTACTAGGGCATGTAGTGATAGGACGAGGGGGAATGGCTTTAAGCTGGAAGAGGGCAGGTTTAGATTAAACATTAGGAAGAAGTTTTTCACTTTAAGGGTGGTAAGGCACTGGAACAGGTTGCCCAGAGAGGTTGTTGAAGCCCCGTCCCTTGAGGTGTTCAAGGCCAGGCTGGACGTGGCCTTGGGCAACCTGGTCTAGTGAGAGGTATCCCTGCCTATGGCAGGGGGTTGGAACTCGATGATCTTCAAGGTCCCTTCCAACCTAAACCATTCTATGATTCCCATGCGTCCTGTCACTGGATACCAAGGAAAAGAGATCAGCACCTCCCTTTCCACTTCCCCTCCTCAGGAAGCTGTAGAGAGCAATGAGGTAGCCCCTCAGCCTCCTTTTTGCCAAACCAGACAACCTCAGAGTCCTTAGCCGCTCCTTATAGGACATTCCTTCCAGCCCTTTAACCGGCTTTGTTGCCTTCCTCTGGATGCATTCAAGGGCCTTAACAACCTTCTTAAATTGTGGGGCCCAGAAGTGCACAGAATACTCAAGGTGAGGTTGCACCAATGCTAAAGACAGAGGGATAATCACCTCTTTTGACTAATTGGTTATAATGTGTTTGATGCACCCCAGAATGCGGTTTGCCCTCTTGGCTGCCAGGGCATGCTGCTGACTCATATTGACCCTGCCATCAACCAGCACCCCCAGATCCCTTTCTGCAGGGCTCTCCAGACACTCCTCTCCAAATTTATACTTGTGTCTGGTGTTACTCTGTCCCAGATGCAGAATCTGGCATTTGGTCTTGTTAAATTTCATGCCATGAATTGATTGCCCAATGCTCCAATCTATCTAGATCTCTCTGCGTGGCTTCTTGTCCCTCAAGAGAGTCAACAGTACCTCCCAGTTTGGTATCATCAGCAAACTTGCTAATGGTGCATTCAACTCCTGCATCCAGATCATTTATAAAAATATTGAACAGAACCAACCCTAGGATTGAGCCCTGAGGAACACTGCTGGTAACTGGGCGCCAGCCAGATGTAGCCCCATTCACTGCAACCCTTTGAGCCCTGCCGTTCAGCCAGTTCTTCACCCAGCTCACCGTGTACCTGCTCATCCCACAGTTGGACAACTTGTCCAGAAGGATGCTGTGTGGGACAGTATGAAAAGCCTTGCTTAAAATCCAGAAAAACTACATCCTTCATCCACTAGGTGGGTGACCTTATCATAGAAGGATATCAAAGTAGTTAAACAGGACTTTCCCTTTGTGAACCCATGTTGAGTGTACCTGATGATTGCATTGTCCTTTAAATGTCTTTCAATAGCACCCAGTATAATCTTCTCCATAATTTTTCCAGGAACTGAGGTTAGACTAACAGGTCTGCAGTTTCCCTCACGCACTTCTTGTAAAGTGGAATAACATTGGCTAGCTTCCAGTCAGCAGGGACCTTCCGAGGCTCCCAAGATCTTTGGTAAATGATTGAGAGGGGTCCTGCCATGACATCTGCTAGCTCCTTCAGTACTCTGGGACAAATCCCATCAGGCCCCATGGATTTATGAACATTCAGCTGATACAGTTTGTGCCTTACAATTTCAGTGTCCACAAATGGAAAGTCACTGCTCCCGTAGTCATGGTCCTCCAACTCAGGGGACTGGGCAGCTCAAGTTCTATCAGTATTATTAAATACTGAGGCAAAAAAAAGCACTGAATGCCTCTGCTTTTTCTTCATCCCTATTTGTCGGGTGACCATGTTCAACAAGTATTGGTCCAATGTTTTCCTTAGACCTCCTCTTCCTATTAACATACTTAAAAAAGCCTTTCTTCTTGTCTGACACAACATTGGACAATTTCAACTCTAATTAAGCTTTGGCCTTTTGTGTCTTCTCCCTGCATATGCGAACCACGGCTCTGTAATCTTCCTGCAAAGCCTGACCTTGCTTCCAGAGATCGTACAATTTATTTTTCCTCTTGAGCTCCATGAGGAGTTCCCTGTTCAGCCAAGCTGGTCTTCTGCCCCGCTTGCTTGACTTTTGACACAATGGGATTGCCTGCTCCGGTGGTTCTTAAAAAATGACCAGCACTCATGGACCCCTAAGCCCTCAAAAGCAGATTCCTAGGGGACACTGCTAAGTAGCTCCCTGAATAGCTTAAAGTTTGCTCTCTTGAAATCCACGGTAGCAACTCTGCTGAACTTTTTTCTCATTACACTGAAAATTTTAAACTCAGCCATTTCATAATCACCGTGGCCAAGAGTCACCTACCATCACATCTCCCACAAGTCCTCTATTCACAAACAAGTCGAGGAGGGCATCTTTCCTAGTTGGCTCCCTGAGTACTTGTGACAAGAAGTTATCTTCAACAAACTTCAGGAATTTCCCAGACCTGCTCATCACAGCAGTATGGTATTCCCAGCTGATGTCTGGGAAGTTGAAATTTCCCATAAGATCAAGGGCTACTGATCCAGAGATTTCTCCTAATTGCCTATAGAACAACTCATCAGTGGTGTCATCCTGGCTGGGCAATTGATAATAGACACCCACTATGACATCTCCTTTGTTTTCCATTCCCCTAATCCTCTCCCAGAGGCTCTCAACCACATCATCGCTAACTGTAAGGGCTGTGCAGTCAAACCTCTCCCTTACATATAGTGCTGCTCCTCCACCTTGCATGCCTTACCTATCCTTCCTGAACAGCCCGTAGCCCTCCATCCCAGCACTCCAGTCATGGGACTCATTCCACCAAGTCTCGCTAATACCAATGACATCATAGCTCTGGGAACGGACCACGGCTTCCAGTTCATCCTGTTTGTTTCTCAAACTGCGTGTGTTGGTGTACAAGAATTTCAGATGTGCTTCTGAACCTTCTGTGCTCCCAGGAGCAGTGTAAGTGTTCCCACTAGCATTGCCACCCTCTGGGGATGCCATGCCAACCCTTGGTTTACCTTCAGCTATCCTGATGGTGTCCCTTTCCCCCATCAATTCTGGTTTAAAGCCCTCTCAGTCAGTCCTGCGAGCTTATAAGCACAAAGATGTGTTTTCCTCATTGGGACAGGTGGATCCCGTCAGGCCCCAGCATACCTTGTGTTTCAGAGACTCTTCCGTGGTTATAAAATCCAAAGTTCTGGCAGAGGCACCAGTCCTGAAGACAGGTATTGATGTCTTGGGCTCATCTGTTTCTTCCAATGTCTCTCCCCATTACTGGGAGGACTGAGGAAAACACTACCTGTGCTCCCGAATCTTTTAGCATTCTTCCCAGGGCCCTGAAATCTCTTTTGATTGACCTTGGACTTCTTGTTGTGATATCATTAGTGCCCACATGAAAGAGCAAGAGTGGGTAATAGTCCAAAGACTGTACTAAGCTCATCAGTCATCTGGTGACATCCCTGATTCAGGCCCCAGGGAGGTAGCAAACTTCCCTGAAAAGAGGGACCAGTCTGCAAATGGATGCTTCCATTCCCCTCAGGAGGTAGTCACTGATGGCCATAACTTGCCGTTGTTTCTTCTTGGTGCTGGTCTTAATGCAGGTCTTTTTGCAAGGTCTCTCTGACCTTGGTGAGAGTACTTTCATAGGTTCCTCCCCTTCTATCTCATCATGTGCTTTGTCTACCATACCCAGAGCCTCATACCTATTCTGTAAAGGAAGCTGAAAGGGTAAGGCAGAGTTCCTCTTACAGCTCTGTGCACTAACTTGCTTCCACTCCTTCCTATCCCTCATAATGCTGCCTTCCTCCTGGCACAAAACAGAACCTGGACCTACCTTAGTAGTGGCCATGCTGAGTTGGCTTGTGTGTACCAGAGATGGCATGGCACAGCTCCATTGGTCAATCTCCTTTTCAGACTCTCAGGTGCTCCTCAGTCTGCCCACCTCCTCCTGAAGCTCGGCCACCAGGCAGAGCAGTTCATCTACCTGGTCACGCCTCCCACAGGTGTGCTTGCTATCATCCTCCATCTCTGGGTATATGCCCACACACACTCTGCAGTCTGAAGTGTGTGTGGTCGCATGCTTTGACAGGAGCTCTGTGTGGCTGCATTGGTTCTACTTGGTGTTTGTAGCTCAGGAAAGGGCCCATCTCCTGCATTTTATTTGGCCTCTCAACATTGGGTAGGAGCTGCAAGGCAAGCTGGGGTAGGTAGTGACTGGCTTTGAAAGTGCAGATATAGAGTTATAGCTGATCATATAGCAAACAATGTGCAGGTGATATAATCTGTAAAGATTACAGGAAGGCAGCAGAAACTTTGCCAACAATCACGGCTGTCTCCCATTTACTTATTTCTGTTTCTATTTTTTCTTCTTTTCTATGTGTCTGAAATTACTAAAGGTGATTCCAGGAAATAGTGGGGATGATGGAGGTTTTTCTTTAAAAATAGTGATGCACTTGCTATAATTGCATTAGTGTTTCTGATAGGTACAGGTGTCGAGGACTTAGTGCTTCCTTGTTTAGCACATATATTATCCTGTAGATGTCATTTTCCATGTCGGGGTTCTCTTCCTTGCGTGAGAATGATAGGGTGGCTGTGGTTTCCTGAGGCTTCTTTTCTGCCTCTAGGATTAGAGCTGTAGTTCAGATCATCAGTATCCAGACACTATGCTGACAGCCTTTTTTCTGTCACACTAGCATGGACAATATGAAAAAATCTGTAATTGATAAAAGCCACTTTGTAATCTTATTGATGTACCTTAGAAATTGGAATCTTTCACCGAGCTGTAAAAAGGTTACAAGTCTTGTGAAACAGGACACTTTGTATAAACAATGCATGCCTTGCTAATGAATATACCCTTGAAAAGGAACAGAAGGCTGATAACAAGGGAACATCCCTCTACAAGAGGCGCTGAAAACCAGCCAAGAACCAGAGAATTGCTACAAGCAACAAAGATCTGCAGTAACTGGGGCAAAGGTAAAGGTGGCAGTGGGAGATCGTGACCACCGACTCAATTAGAGACTGAACAGACCTAACCCTCCCACTGTACTGGAGCATGTGCACATCAACTAAAGGATATTGTAGCTTTAAATGAAAGTGAGAGACTGTACTAACCAATAGAAATTGTTAAGATAAGGTACTAACCAATAATCATAATTAAGGGTGTGTATTTTGAACTGTATAAATATTCCAAAGAGTTTGTAGACTGGTGTGCTAGCTTTGTAGATTGCCACCTAGCACCCATCTCGGCACAGAAATGATTTCAATAAATCAGGAAAATGACCTGGCTTTGGGACAACATTTTTTGCTTCTTAGTCATTCGGCATGGATAGACCTGAACAGAACAATACAAATAGAAATTAATAGAGAAAGCAGAAAATATCACCACTGTGATACTGTAAAAGGGAAAAAATGTCCCTTTTATAACATGTTTATAAAAATGTCAATGAAGCATTTCATCTTAACTAGTCTAAGTTTCTTTCTACCAAATTGGAGTTCTTCTGGGAGTATATGGGTGCCCAAACAAAGTTCCTTACTGGGTCAGTAAAGTGCTTCTAGATAATTATGATAAAAGTAATTGCAAATTCCCAGCAGTTTGGTGACATGCGGATGCCTGGTGTGAGGGGAGAGGCCCAGTACTCAGCAGTGGCTGCCCCTCCTGCTCTCACCTCTCCCTTCATCCTGGCTGGCTGCAGGTATAGACCAAAGGAGCAAAAGGGCCATGGTCACTCTGCCGCTGCTGGCGGTGTATTGAGACAGCTAGCTGCTAATATTGGCCTTGAACCAGCAAAGCGCTTACAGTCCAATAATGCTCCTATAAAATTCAATGGCAAGACTCCCACTCACTTCAGCAGTGCAGCCCAAAGTGCTGGGATTATTCGGTTGCTTAAAGTTATGCATATGCCTGAGTCTTTTGCTGTTTGGAGGCCTAACCAATAAAAGCAGGTCTGGAAAATGGGATTTCCATGGAGAACGCCACTAAATATTGATCATCAAATATTTTCTCTATCAAAGCTAAAAATTAGAACGGCAATGACCTTTTGTACCCAGGCAGCATTGGTACTTTGCACAAAGACTCAGCCTTTTTGATCCACCTTGGGCAACATTCCAAGTTGCAATGGTGGTGTTTAATGGTTTTGATATCCAAAAGAAATGAATTGTAGGATATTTCAGGAAGTGAATGGAAATGGGAACTGCAAAATTATTTCCTGAACCTGAAATTCAAAATAATTGTCTACTTCCCATATACACTTACTGTAACAAATTGAAATTTTGGACAGTGATGCAATTATTACATACAACTGTAGCACCTCCTACTCCATATAATATAATCATAGAATCATAGAATAGTTTTGGTTGGAAGGGACCTTTAAAGGTCATCTAGTCTATCCGCCTGCAATGAGCAGGGACATCTTCAACTAAATAAGGTTGCTCAGAGCCTCGTCCAACCTGACCTCAAATGTTTCCAGGGACAGGGCATCTACCACCTCTCCGGGCAACCTGTTCCAGTGTCTCATCACCCTCATTGTAAAAAATTTCTTGCTTATATCTAGTCTAAATCTTCCCTCTTTTAGTTTAAAACCATTATCCCTTGTCCTATCACAAGAGGCCCTGCTGAAATGTTTGTCTCCATATTTCTTGTAGGACCACTTTAAGTACTGAAAGGCTGCAATAAGGTGTCTCCAGAGCCTTCTCTTCTCCAGGCTGAATAACCCCAACTCTCTCAGCCTGTCTTCACAGGAGAGGTGCTCCAGCCCTCTGATCATCTTCGTGGCCCTCCTCTGGACCCACTCCAACAGGTCCATGTCTTTCCTGTGCTGAGGGCTCCGGAGCTCGATGCAGTACTCCAGGTGGGGTCTCACCAGAGTGGAGTAGAAGGGCAGAATCCCCTCCCTCGACCTGCTGGCCACACTGCTGATCCAGCCCAGGATATGGTTGGCCTTCTGGGCTGTGAGCGCACATTTTGGCTCATGTCTAGCTTTTCATCCACCAGTACCCCCAAGACCCTCTCCTCAGGGCTGCTCTCAATCCCTTCATCCCCTAGCCTGTATTGATACTGGGGGTTGCCCTGACCCAGGTGCAGGACCCTACACTTGGCCTTGTTGAACCTCATGAGGTTCACATGGGCCCACTTCTCAAGCTTGTCCAGGTCCCTCTGGATAGCATCCCAGCATCCTGTCCCTCAGGCCTGTAAACCACACCACTCAGCTTGGTGTCATCTGCAAACTTGCTGAGGGTGCACTCGATCCCTCTGTCTATGTCATTGATGAAGATATTAAACAGTACTGGTCCCAATACAGACCCCTGTGGGACACCATTTGTCACTGATCTCCATCTGGACATTGAGCCGTTGACCACTACCCTCTGGATGCGACCTTCCAACCAATTCTTCATCCACTGAACAGTCCACCCATCAAACCCATATCTCTCCAATTTAGAGAGAAGGATGTTGTGGGGGACTGTGTTAAAGGCCTTACAGAAGTCCAGGTAGATGACATTGGTAGCTCTGCCCTTGTCCACTGATGTAGTCACTCCATCATAGAAGGCCACTAGGCTGGTCAAGCAGGGCTTGCCCTTGGTGAAGCCATGCTGGCTCTCTCAAATCGCCTCCCTATCCTCCATGTGCCTTAGCATAATTTCTAGGAGCATCTGTTTCATGATCTTCCCAAGCACAGAGGTGAGGCTGACAGGTCGGTAGTTCCCAGGGTCCTCCTTTCTACCCTTTTCTGATGAATGACTGCAGCTACCACTCGAAGCAAGGCCCTTGACTCCTGAGCTGTTAAAAACTGCGTCTATAAAATCTGAGACTACCAAAAAGTAGTGCTTTAAAGAAAGCGCAGGATATTCTGATAGTCATCAGATCCCTTTCAGCAACTGTTCCACTTTGCATTCTGCCCACAGAAAATATGTATTTATAAAAGGGGAGTGAAAAAGATCAGCATAATCAACTGTGCCTAATTCCTAATAAAAAGACTGCCAAAAATCTACCAATAAAAGTAAAGAAAAAAAAGTTGCATGGTTCATGCCATCATTTGCTTGCATAACACCACCACTACAAATCTGCCTATATACTTTGCCTTTTCGATGGAAATTCATATGAATAAGTAATATACCCTGCTGTGCTGGCAGGTAGCTTCCAGACGGGAACTGTGGCTTCGCTTCCTATCTGTATTTCTGTTTTTCTGTCTGACCTCAGGTAGGGTGCTAAACTTTCCATTGAAGTGAAAACCGTGTTTGGCTGTCCCAGGCTGTAGTCTGTCTGTCTTTGCTATGGCTGGCATTTCTTGGTGCTCAGGTAGCAGTTTCTTGAAGCATCTGCTCAGACCAAGAGATCACAGTATCACAGTATCGTCAGGGTTGGAAGGGACCTCTGGAGATCATCTAAGTCCAACCCCCCTGCCACAGCAGGGTCACCTACAGCACGTTGCACAGGATGGCGTCCAGGCGGGTTTTGAATGTCTCCAGCGTGGGAGACTCCACAACCTCTCTGGGCAGCCTGTTCCAGTGCTCCACCACCCTCAGAGTAAAGAAGTTCCTCCTCATGTTAAGATGGAACTTCCTGTGCTCCAGTTTGTGCCTGTTACCTCTAGTCCTATCACTGGGCACCACTGAAAAAAAGGCTATTCTCATCTACCTGGCACCCTCCCTTTAAGTATTTATAAGTATTGATAAGATCCCCCTCAGTCTTCTTTTTTCTAGACTAAAAAGCCCCAAGTCCCTGAGCCTTTCCTCATAAGAAAGATGCTCCAGTCCCCTAATCATCTTTGTAGCTCTTTGCTGGACCCTCTCCAGCAGTTCCCTGTCCTTCTTGAACCGGGGAGCCCAGAACTGGACACAGTACTCCAGATGCGGCCTCACCAGGGCAGAGTAGAGGGGGAGGATGACCTCCCTCGACCTGCTGGCCACACTCTTCTTGATGCACCCCAGGATGCCATTGGCCTTCTTGGCCACCAGGGCACATTGCTGGCTCATGGTCATCCTGTTGTCCACCAGGACTCCCAGGTCCCTTTCCACACAGCTGCTCTCCAGGAGGTCAGCCCCCCAACCTGTACTGATGCATGGGGTTATTCCTCCCCAGATGCAGTACCCTACACTTGCCTTTGTTGAACCTCATCAGGTTTTTTTCTGCCCAACTCTCCAGCCTGTCCAGGTCATGCTGTATGGCGGCACAGCCTTCTGGTGTGTCAGTCACCCCTCCCAGCTTTGTGTCATCAGCAAACTTGCTGATGGTACACTCTATCCCTTCATCCAGGTCATTGATGAATATATTGAACAGGACTGGACCCAGTACTGACCCCTGAGGGACACCACTAGTTACTGGCCTCCAAGTGGACTCTGCACCACTAACCACAACCCTCTGAGCTCTATCTGTCAACCACTGTTCAATCTACCCCACTGTCTATTCATCTAACCCACACTTCCTAAGCTTGTCTGTGAGGATGATGTGGGAGACAGTGTCGAAAGCCTTGCTGAAGTCAAGGTAGACAACATCCACTGCCCTCCCTTCATCCACCCATCCAGTCACGCCATCGTAGAAGGCTATCAGATTAGTCAGACATGACTTCCCCTTGGTGAATCCATGCTGACTACTTCTGATAACCTTCTTTTCCTCCAGATGCTTGGAGATGACGCCCAGAACAAGCTGTTCCATTATCTTTCCAGGGATAGAGGTGAGGCTGACTGGCCTGTAGTTTCCCAGGTCATCCTTTTTGCCCTTTTTGAAGACTGGAGTGACATTGGCTTTCCTCCAGTCCTCAGGCACCTCCCCTGTTCTCCAGGACCTTTCAAAGATGATGGAGAGCGGCCCAGCAATGACTTCTGATAGCTCCCTCAGCACTCGCGGGTGCATCCCATCAGGCCCCATGGACTTGTGGGTATCCAGTTTACTTAATTGTTCTCTAACTTGTTCCTCTTCAACCAAGGGAAAGTTTTCCTTCCTCCAGACTTTCTCTGTTACTGGCAAAGTCTGGGACTCCCGAGAGCTGGCCCGAGCAGTGAAGACAGAAGCAAAGAAGGCATTCAGCAACTCTGCCTTCTCTGCATCATCCGTCACCACAGCACCTGTCTCGTTCAAGAGCGGGCCCACATTTTCCCTGGTTTTCCTTTTGTCTCCTATATACTTAAAGAAACCCTTCCTATTGGTCTTGACATCCCTTGCCAGGTTCAATTCCAAGGCTTCCTTGGCTTTCCTTGTTTCATCCCTGCATACCCTGACAGCATTCTTGTACTCATCCCAATTCATCAGCCCCCTTTTCCACATCCTGTAAACCCCCTTCTTCCACCTGAGTTTTTTCTGAAGATCCCTGCTCAGCCATGCAGGTCTCCTTCCCTTGCCCAGGTATACAATGCTGCATGAGTGTGTTCACTCTAATCAGCTTTTGTATTTTAAAAGCCTGAACGTAGCCCATTAAGATCAAATTCAGTTGACTTTTCAACTGTTGTTTCATTCTATTTGCAATCACAAGATGCAAACAGTGTGTTACTAATACAATGGGGCAAGTACTATACCATTCTAATACAGTGTTTACAATTTGCTGTGTAAATTGATAAAATAGCACCTTGGTCTACAACAGTGGTTTCCAACCTGTTCTTCACAGAACCCTGGGGAACACGTGTCTATTCTGAAAGCTCTGCAAAAGTAAGCCTTCTGTTGGGGACTCTAAAATAGGGCTCAGGAGATAATACTGAGTAGTAGTGGGTGTTTTCACAAGAGAGAATTTCATGCTGCATATATGAGAAGTACTGCCTTTCCCAGACGTCTGTCTAGCAAATCTACAGGCTTTGCAACAATAAATCTATGTTGGCAAATTTTTTTGATGTTGAGTGTGTGGATACTTTATAAAAAAAAAAGAATGCTACAACAGCAAATGCATTTTTATGGAATGTTTAGGGAAGTAAAGACAAAAGCAAAGTGTTTGTTAAGAGGAGAGGCAGTGAGTTTTACTGCACCAGCTCTTCTGCATTTGCTTCCTTTGTATTTCCTTGTCTGTTAAGGGGATAAAACAGCTCAGGGGAACCCAAGGGACTTCCCCATCACAGGGGCTGCATTCTTAAAGGCAAAGAAAGCCCTGTACATAAATTATGTGTGCTAATATACTGTTCATCCCACACTCCCCATGACATCCATAATCACCCAATAGAACTCAGCGTGTTTCAAGTGAACATGAGCCACTCTTATTTAAATCAACATGTTCAGTCACTTTGCACTGTCTCAGTATTGACACTCACCCCATCATGCTGCGTGACAGTGAACAGCTGATGATAAATCAGGGATCCTGGACATGACAAGAACCCACTTGACCTTACTTGACCTGACCTATTATATCTTGCTGGTGCGGGAGGAGAGTAGACTTTGTCTAGTAAAGTAATCATATCCTCACTAATTTTTCTTTGTCCTATTTAGAGAATATTGCTGTGTGTGCATGGAGGAAGGGGATTTGTGAGGGAGGAAATACCTTTTCCTTCTTGAAGATTATTCTAGGAAACCACAATATGAAACTTTATTCAGTAGAGAAGTATTTGTCTTGTGAAACATGTTAATAGAAAAAAATCTTGTATAAACTGAATTGGAGGGAGAGTGAGAAAGGTCTAGTGCTTTATTCCTGAACCTGATCATTATTTTGCATGGGAGAGATTGGGAAATGTAAATTTTAATGACTATGTTTCTGCAAATTATCACAGGCATTAACTTTGCATGCTAATCAGAAAATAATAACAATAATCTACTGCAACAGGACTAGAAAACAGGACAAATTTCTCAAGCTTGCATACTCCAGCTCTTCTTGTATGCATTGGAAATCTGACTCAGTCAATCATGTGTGTGGGGGAAAGTGTTCAAAACCTAAAGGCACATGAGGTCTTTGCTCATATAAACTTCCCTGTGCCAGAATAGAGGTTATTGGGAGACTTAGTGAGATAGACCATCAGGCATCTATTTCTGCATCTTCAACAGGCAGATATCAGATACATGAAAGGGATGCTAATGAATGCTGCTCAGATAGTATTATGGTAGATGAAAAAAATAGTATAAGCACATTACAAATTGATTTGTATTTTCCCACACCATTTTGCTCTGTTTTAAGTAAAGTTATTACAATTGCAATAGTGGCAACAATTTACACTAAGTATTACTTTAGGTGATGAGGCATCTTCAGTGTGCTAGGCCCTGGGCAAACCAAGACCTTACAGTAATATAAAATATATTTCAGTTTAGGTGCTGAAATTCTTACAAGTCCATTCAGACTGAGACATTGGACAATTAATTTCTTGTGCTGTTGTCATTGTCCTGTCAAAACAACTTTTCTTTTAATGGAAGCTCCTGTGAATTCTGAATGGATTTAATAATAAAATAAGCAGAAATATCATTTTCCCACCCTGATTCCCAGTGAATTATTAAATAATGCATAGCATTAATTCTCGCATAGAAGTTTCTTGCTGAGGTTCAGAGCCTGCTGGATTTAGCTCCCAAATGTTTGAAAGCTGCTGGTACTCATGTTTTATATATAAAACTTTAGCATGGATTCTTCCCTTTGTTTCTAAGCTTTGTACGCTCATGGTCTTATATAAAAAGCAACTCAACAAGTTTTTCCTTTATATTATGGGCATGTTTATATTTACCTTTACTCTTTAGTAATCTTGCCAACATATATGAATGTTTGACATACGATATTTAAGTTTGAGTCACATAAATACCTACATTTTCTGGAAATAAGATGCAGCATCAAAGTACTTTGACAAAGATCAGTCCTTTTTTATCTGAAGTGAGTCATAGTTGTGCAAGAGTGATTTTAGTTTACTAGAGAAAAATTAGCCATGCCATCCTGAGAAATTAATCCCTACTTTTGAAGAATTGAATGTTTAACTTCACCCAGGGTAACAGAAGCATTGTAGCTTTGATAAAAGTCGTGCACAGAAAACATCACCTATTACCTTGTCTAAAACTTATAGGAGTAAAGGCAATATTTGTTAAATAGAGTATATCAAGGTAACAGAGAGAGCTTACAGTTTCAGGGTTCTGATTTTCTTTCAGACACTTATTTGTCCAATACCTTTGCTTTTTATTAATTTTTTTTCTCCTGAGGAATTCAGTGCTCAGTTTTTGGATGTGTGATAAAAGTTATCTACCTGCTCCTACTTTTTAGATAGAGACATCCTGTGCATATCTTAGCTTTCTTCTTTCATTCCATTTAAGTCATAGGGGGCCCTCAGATAAGGAAAGCCTAGCAGATATGAATAGTGGAAAGCATTAAACTGATATGACTTTAGCAGGAGGCTGCTTTAAAAGGGAGCACTTGGAATTTTTTTCATAATGGCATAAGGACTGAACAATGTAAAAAAAGTGATGCTCTCACCCCAGAATAGATACTGAGGTCTTTAGTTGTAACTGTTTCATTTGACCAACTGTTGTAAGCTTGTTTGGGACAGATATAATTTCACATTTACACCATTTTATGGGAAAATACAAAACAGTTGTCTTCTGGAAAAAGTATCTCTTTCCCCAAGCGTAGTGCTGCATGTCAGTGGCAGGAAGAGCTCTCTAGATGGCAGGTCTGCCTAAAAGCCTCTTGTGTCCATGTCCCAGCTATTTAACAGCCAATTTTTCTAGTGTGCACCCAAGTTTTCAAGAATTTGCCAGCATTTTCCATTTAGGCTTGGTATTACAAATTGAACAAAGACATCTTCCTTCTTCACATTTGTCCTGGTTTGAGGTAAAACAGAACCAATTTTCTTTTCAGTAATTTTACTTTTCAGTTAGGCTTCTTCTAAGTCTCTGAAATTAACAGCATATTCTTCAGACACTGTCCACTTCCAGAGCGATAAGACCTGATTGTTTCTAATTTATGCCAAGGAATGGTATGCAGAGAGGCTCCTGCTTATACTTATTGCTATAACAACCAAGGTCAGCTAACTTTGTTACTTGCCCCGTTGGAGGGTCAGAAGCGGAAGAGGTCGCACCTGTGGGGAGGAGCAGACAGGACAGGTGACCCAAAACTGACCAATGGGGTAGTCCATCCCATGTGCATCATACTCAGTATAAAAACTGAGGGATCAAAGGGGTCAGCTTTGTTCTTCAATGGCCGGTGTCTGAGCAGGACTCTGTCTGCCTTTGATCCTGATCTGTGTGTTCCTGAATCCCGTTCCTGAGTTCAGTTCCCGTCCGTCCCTGAGTCCAGTCTGGGACTTTCCCAGTGCCTGCCAGTGATGTGATTGTCATCCTGGAAGCTCGATACTGGTTTTGTATATATTGTATATATTTCATTATTTTCTTATTAATATTATTATTTTTTTATTATTAATCTTTCATTAAAGTAGTTTTAGTTTTCTTTTCAACCTATATGTCTCTATCTCTCTTATTCTGTCTCCCTTCTCTTCTGGGAGGGGAGAGAGAGGTTAAAGAGAGTATCCGTCATTTGTTTAGTGGCCAGCCCAGCCTAAACCACAGCATTCTGCCACTCTGCCACTGGTTTTCATTTAATTTAATTTCTTTTTTTTTTTTTTTTAATAGCCAGAGGTTGCAATTCCTCTCGCTGGGAAGTAGGAGTCCTTACTTGCAACTGGTGTGGAGTTTGGAGGTATGTGCCCTACACTCTCCTGCTACATATCAGGGAACATATTTTGCTAAATTCCATTTCAATACAAATTATTTTGGAATTATGTGCTTGAGGTTTCTGTGGAGCTTGTTGAATTACTTGTTTATAGCAATGCTGCAGGGTGTAAATCATAATTAATTTTCCAGATTTTTTTTTCCAATGAGGCAAAGCTTACATATTTAAAGTAGTATTTTCAGATGCAAAAAAGGTCTCTCAGTAATGCAGTTCCATGCCTTAAGACTTTAAAAGATAACTTTTATTTTGAATGATTCAGGTCTAATTGGAGTTATTTTCTGCCATGTAATCTGAATCTCAGTATTATCCTTCTTAGCCTAAATATAATTGTCTGTTATATTATACCAACTTTAACTAATTTTACGATAGGGAATTTGGGTGCTGGTGATCAAAAGGGAAAAAAACAGAAGTATGATGTCACCATAGATACATGTTACAGTTACATTTCAGAGCAGTATTTTACCACTAATATCTATGGTCATCAATTCTGATAGATATGAAATTCACATTTTTTCAAAAAGATCACCATGTCCTTTTATTAGTTATTCCAGGTTCAGGGACAATATTGACCAAAATTAATTTCATTGCTAAAAGAAATATTTTTCACAAGAAGTGATATGTTTTAAGGACACATATTTAATGTCAAACATCACTGCGAAATGTGTGCTTTTTAACTTGGAGCTTATGACAGGTTAGCTTTAACTTAACTCTGTTTTGTGTCTTAAAATATTTTCCTGTGTAAAAGTAATGGCAGTTACTGTACAGGTGTGTTTGTTGTGTCCATAAGAGAAAACTGTAAAATTAGCAAGAGACAACTGAAAAAGGCCACTGTGTTTTGGTGGATTGTCCCAAATCATCAATAAATATTATCTTTTTATACACAGGACAAAATCCAGAGAGAGTGTATTTGGTTTCCAGCAGATGAAGCCTGAGTTATAGGTAGAAAGATCTTTGCAAGTATGGTATGTCTGGTGATCGCAAGAGGCAAATGAAAGATCATAGTGGTCTAGGATAATAGCAGGAGATGGGTGGCCATAGGAAGTCAGGTCTTGTGAAGAGCTCCATCGGTTTTGATTGTACACACTCAAAGTGCTTAGACCTGCTGCTAGAGTCATCGTTAAGGTTAGGATTTTCAGGGGAAGCTATGGAAATCCAATTCACATCATTCAAGACCTCCACAGCGAGGCAGCTCTGCTGGGAGGCAAGAAACAGTACAACAGCTGACAGAGGAGCCCACATGCCGGTGCGCCTCTCCCCAGATAGGTGCTGCTGATGGCAGGGCATGATGTATACACAAATGCCGACACAGCTCAAGAACCCTGGCTGGGTTTTAGAAAAAAAAAAAAAAGAAGCCTGATGAGGACTGCCTGCCGGTGGGAGGGAGGGGGGGGTCAGGCTCTATTTGGAGCTCTCACATGGGTGGATGCCGCAGCTCTGGAGAGGGGACAAGAATTCTGCCATGCTCCTGCAATTTGCATTTCCAGCTCCAAGTGGCTCCCTCTCTACATGTGCTTTCTTGGATGGCCCTTCTGAGAGGTCTAACTTTGCATGTGCTCAATGGGGAGACTTAGCACCTAGCTCCAGGTTTGAATTTCACAGGAGCCAGATGCTTAGAAGCCAGGTATTTGGTTCCTAATCTGCGAGGGATCTACCAGCAAGAATTTGACCTCGAGGATCGCAGCTCCAATTAAACATCATAGGAAATGGAAAACCCCACCCCACCCTACACACAGTTTTAAATAGTTATATATATAGGTCTGTGGCAATTCTTTGTGCAGGCACGCCTGGAGATTCGAACGATAAGCCCCAGCAAGCTGTATGCATCAAGTGAGAGGTTCTGCTTTGGAAGGCCATGGGCAAACTTAACGGCATGCCACAACCTCCTCTACCCCTGCTGGAAATGTTTCCTTAATTTGCCCCTAGTTCCGAATCAACTAAGAACTGTGTTGCAGAGTGGAGCAGTAAACACTGCTTAAATTAGTTTTTTAAACTTTGCTAATGAGTTTCATTTTGTGATTATCTACTCCTTTATATTCTGAAAATGAAATTAATGAGACTTTCTCCCAAGAGCTGAGGTATTGGGCTGACAGAATGTAACTTTAATAGGAGGGAAAGAACAGCAAAGACTTCACATCCCCATGTGGCTTTCTGCTCATCCACCTACATGTGGAGACAACTGTAGAAATGAGTCAGTCAAATTGTTCCTAATTTCTGCACTTGACACAGCATTGTTTCCTGCCTGCCACTGGGGCTTTTAATGCTGGATTTTCTGTAAATCCCATCTCGAGCTGACTGAACTGAAGGGAGAGTTTTGCCTGAGGCCTAGGAAGCTTTCCAAGGTTGAGAGCCAACAGAAATAAAATTCATGTCCTGTTGCTGGGAGGAAAAGAGACAGGTTTTTCTGCAGGAAACCCATGCGCACATGAAGGATGGTGATGAAGTCCCATTCCCATTAGGAAGGCAAGCAGCCATGTGGTGTCTTTTTAACACATTTTGAGGTGTTAAAAAATATCCTGTTGACCCTCACCATACAGGAATCCCCCAGTCTCTCACTAGGGCCTGACACTAGGTGTGGGGTAACCATCGGGGTCCACTCTCTGGGGCCTACAACCCCCCCAGTGCAGGTCCAGCCTGGGCCTGGGTTGCTAGGTGACCTGAGGTCACTTAGCAACTGGCTGCCTACCCAGTGGCAGTAGCCAATCACAGTGGAGTTTGACAGTGAGTGCCATGTTGGGCCCGGGACCATGGTGTTGCCTGGTAGCCACTGAAATGATGGCTTCCTCTTGGGCTGACTGCCTGCCTGTCCTGCTGCTGTCGGTGTGCCTGTGCTGCCAGCAGGCATGAGCTGCACCGAAGTACACACAGCCTACACCTGAGTAGCCTTAGTTGAACACAGAGGGTGTCCTGTGCTGTGCAGACCCTCTCCTTACCATCGCTGCGCTGAGCCGTGTGAACCGCCCAGCCAACTTCATGTGCTCAGCTTTAACATGTGGTACCAGTACACAGCCACATACAGGGCTCTGTGTGAGGCAAAGATGACTCCTTCTTGCATCAGGCATGAGCTAATCTGGGCCACAGCACATCAGAAGTAGCAGAGGCTGGGGTGTCCTGGGGATGGACATCTTGGGACACTTGCAAGCTTCTTCCTCCCTTCCCCCATTTGTGCCCTGCTCACCTGTGGTGCTGATAAGGGTACATCCTGCTTGAGCGAGTCATACTCAATGTGAAGTCTGCTGCCCAGGTTGGATCAGGCAGTTTAGCTGGCAGTCTCAGGCTGGACTCCCTCTTTTGGGGGTCCAGAGATAAAAGAGGGAACTTGAGTTCCCAAGAGCACTTGGTAGACAGGATCTTCACTGCAATTTCAGCAAGGAACACTGAGACATTTGACTTGTCAAATGTAAATCCTGCTAGTATCATCTCTACTTTCAAACTGAGAAATGCTGTCAACTTGCAGCATGTATTTTTCAGGGCAAGATGACTAAATGGGAGTAATAAGTTTAGCTTAATGTAAAGCAGTATTTAATTAAATGTTTTGAAACAGTACTGGGATGAACATTTTCTAGAAACAATGTTAAGGCTTGAAGGTGTGATATAATGGATACCCCAGGAGTTTCAGGCTGAGACCTTCCAATCCCAAACAAGGAAGGAGTGTGTGAGGATATGTCAGACAAGGGAAATGAACTGCCTGACTTGTTTTGTTAGCCAGGTCACCTGGGTCTCATTAGCTGCAGTCCAGGACTATAAAAGGCTTGGGTGTCTTTTTGAGTCAGAGAGAGTCTGTGAGATAGTACTTCAGGTAGGAGCATGTCATACTATGGTGAGTTGACCTTGGCTGGATGCCAGGTGCCCACCAAACCACTCTGTCACTCCCCTCCTCAGCAGGATGGGGGCGGGGGGAGAAAATAAGATGGAAAAAAACCCTTGTGGGTCAAGATAAAGGCAGTTTAATAAAGCAAAGGCCACACACAGAAGCAAAGGAAAACAAAAGATTTATTTTCTAATTCCCATCAGCAGGCAATGTTCAGACACTTCCTGGGAAGTAGGGCTCCAGAAGACAAATGTTGTAATAACAAAAGCCCTCTCTCCCACTCCTCCTCTCCTCCTTTTTCTAAGCTTTTATTGCTGAGCAGACATCATATGGTATGGAATCATAGAATTGCTGAGGTTGGAAGGGACCTTTAAGATCATCAAGTCCAACCATTAACCTACCCTGACAAAACCCACTTCTAAACCATGTCCCTAAGTACCACATCTACCCTTTTTTTAAACACCTCCAGGGATGGCGAATCCACCACCTCCCTGGGCAGCCTATTCTAATATTTAATAACCCTTTCAGTGAAAAAATGTTTCCTAATATCCAATCTAAACCTCCCCTGACATAACTTGAACCCATTTCCTCTTGTCCTTTCACTTGTCACCAGGGAGAAGAGGTCAGCCCCCACCTCTCAACAACCTCCTTTCAGGTAGTTGTAGAGAGTGATAAGGTCTCCCCTCAGCCTCCTCTTCTCCAGGCTAAACAACCCCAGTTCCCTCAGTCGTTCCTCATAAGACTTGTCCTCCAGACCCCTCACCAGCTTCGTTGCCCTTCTCTGGACACACTCCAACACCTCAATGTCCTTCTTGTAGGGAGGGGCCCAAAACTGAACGCAGTACTCAAGGTGGGGCCTCACCAGTGCCGAGTACAGGGGGATGATCACTTCCCTAGTCCGGCTCACCACACTATTCCTGATACAGGCCAGGATGCTGTTGGCCTTCTTGGCCACCTGGGCACACTGCTGGCTCATATTCAGCCGGCTGTCCACCAACACCCCCAGGTCCTTTTCTGCCGGGCAGCTTTCGAGCCACTCTGCCTCAATCCTGTAGCGCTGCATGGGGTTGTTGTGACCCAAGTGCAGGACCCGGCACTTGGCCTTGTTGAACCTCATACCATTAGCCTCAGCCCATCGGTCCAGTCTGTCTAGATCCCTCTGCAGGGCCAACCTACCCTCAAGCAGATCAACACGCCCGCCTAGTTTAGTGTCATCTGCGAACTTACTGAGGGTGCATTCGTTCCCCTCATCCAGATCATTGATAAAGATATTAAAGAGAACTGGCCCCAGCACCGAGCCCTGGGGGACACCACTTGTGATCGGACACCAGCTGGATTTAGCTCCATTTACCACCACTAGCTCCATTTACCACCACTTTGGTCAGTTTGGGTCAGCTGTTCTGACTATGTCCCCTCCCAAGATCTTGCTCACCCCCAGCCTACTGGTGAGGGGTGACGGGGGGGGGGGGGGGGGGGGGGGGGGGTGTGTTGGAGAGACAGCCTTGATGCTGTGTGAGCACTGCTCAGTAGTAGCCAAAACAGTGGTGTATCATCAACACCTTTCTACCTACCAATACAAAGCACAGCACTGAGGGCTGCTATGGGGAAAATTAACTCCATCTCAGCCAGATCCAATACACATACCAAAATGTGACAGCATTAGAATGTATTTGGTATTATTTTCCACCCCTGTTTTTATGCCATTAATATTTGCTTCACTTGAGTGAATACTATTTGTGAAGTTCAGCACATTGATTTTCTGATTATATCTACGCTGGACAATGCAATGGATATCCAGAGGTGCTCAGATTACTTTGTTTTCTAAGAGACCATGTAGCTGCACGAGCATTGAATTTTTATAAGTCTAATAAACTTTGCTTATTTACTAGGGTTAATTATTCAGAATGGATTTTGCACCATCAGGTTCTGCTTTGCATCATAGCCACTAGGGTTTTTTTAATACAGTTTTCACTACATTTAACTCTTTCCCCCATTTTGCATTATATTGCATTTACCACCATTAGATTTCATCTGGCATCTAGTTGCTTTCTTTGGTTGCCAGCTTCCTTATAAGCCTTACCAGTCTTTCTCAGGCTTGGTGGACCAGAAGGACCTTGTTTCACATTCCAGTGTTACCACCTTGGTATTGCTCTTCTTTGGTCCTTGCACTGTTAGGACCTCAGAGCATGTTTTCAGAATAAACCATATACCCATTTATGTCTCTGTAAATGTAAAAATTAATGGGGTATCCACTGTTAATTCTTTTCTGTGTCACTCCTTCTACTCTAACTTGAAGCTATTTTTTAATCCAAATTAGAGCTTCCTCTCCATCCAGTGATTAATTAACCTTTAAGAAGGAGAAGTAGGAGATGGGGTGGAGGTTGTTTTTTCACTGCCTTCTATATTCTTTGTCTTTACTTTGCCAAACAAAGATTTATAAGGAACAAATACAGAAGAAAATAGTCGTATCTTCCTTGGTTTTGCTCTCCTCTGACAATTCCCCTTTCCTTCCCTGTCTGCTGTAAAAAGGAATGATGAAAAAGCCTGGGAGGAGCTTGTGCACCCTGAACAGAAGCTTGTTGGCTTGAATCAGTGCTGGGTTACTCTGGTTGCCTCTGAGGTGCCCTTAACACGTGCTCTTCCCAGAGGCTGAGCCTATCCATGCAGGACAGACAGTGAAGGTGTGTCACAGAGTGAACTGCCCCAAACTCACATGCTCTCCCTTCACAGGCTCTTTACATGGGGAGCAATAGCTCTAGGGGATATATCCTTGGGGGTTTCATTTCAGTGCTGCCCCACCCCTGTTCAATAGAATTGTGAAATTAAATATTTTCTTTATTTGAACAATATTTTTTGACCATAATTAAGTCAGCACGTAATATAGTCTTTCATTATTCTCAGACACAGGAGCATATGAATGCAGGATGGACAAAAGAGACTGTGTCATTGAGTCTTGTCTTCAGCAGAGTTGGGAAACCACATCTGATGTGGTTAGTCCAGAAGAACTTTTACTCCATGTGCCTCAATCTATCATATGATGGAAAGGACCTCAAAGATCATCTAGTTCCAAGACCCCTGCCATGGGCAGGGACACCTTCCACTAGATGAGGTTGCTCAAAGCCCCGTCCAACCTGGCCTTGAACACCTCCAGGGATGGGGCCTCCACAACTTCTCTGGGCAACCTGTTCCAGTGTCTCACCACCCTCACAGTTGTGGAATAATTACTAAAATGATCAAAAATACAGCATTGTTCACACATTAAGGAAAAGTATAAAATCAAAAGGTTTCTAGGGTAGAATACAGCCGCAGCTGGTATGCGAAAAATCCACTACATCTGCGATTCCCTGTACAATATTGCTTGCAAAGCAACACGGGGATGGAGTGGGGTGGAGATTCCACGGCCAAGCCCTGTGATAATACAGCAGATATGGGAACGAGATGGTCCTATGGAACTGATAAGCTGCACACTTACTACCCTGAGCCAACAGTTTGTCAAATTTTGACAAAATGCTGTCCTCCTTTGTGTGAACTTTGCTCATTATAATGTCATTATAATACCTAAACACACCTCCATCCCAAAGGCTACCCACCTCCAAGGTGCGACCACTCCTCCTTGAGTCTGCGCACTGAATTTTTGGTAAACTATACCTTTAAATGTGAAGCGAGAAAATTTTACACCAATCATAATAAAAGTATTTATGACTAGAGTCACTCAAACTCCACCTTGAAGGTAAAAAATAGTATAAAAATAGCCCAAGAAAGGGAGAATATCAGGGAAGACACCATCGTGAACAAGTCAAGGAGGACTCCATCAAAGACTGCCTTTGACTTCTGGGACCAGTTGATGGGCTGAGCCTTTCTTCCCCCCCCCCCATAGGGACACCTTTGGGTAAGACATAGACTATACCAAGTGTTTCCTCGAGAAACTTAGAAATCTCTCTAGAGAGTCTCTTTCCTATATTTATAGCCAGGCTGTATTGTTTATAACTTTGTCGCGCGTTATGTATAACTAACAACACTTTTATTTGCACGTGCTTTGCAGACAGTGTATTCATCACCGGCAATCCATAAGAACCTATGTATCTGTTGCTAAAATAAACTGCGCTGTTTAAGTAGCTGGTCATTTTGGTTTCTCATTGAACGCGACCAAAGAGTGGCCGTGGTAGTTCATGAGCACAACTGGACTGAAGGTGCAGTCCACTATTAGTGTATCCAGAATCGTAACAGTTTAATATATTAAACGCAACTGGACTGATAGTGGTGAATTGGGCATCACTCAGAGTTTAAACCTAGCCACACCTAGCCTCCCACCTCGGTGAGGAGTGTTAGAACACAAGGGGGTTTATTTTCTGTGGCGGATTGAAAGACACGGACTCTGATATGCAGGATTGAAATCGAAATCCGCTTTATTAAGCAAGCGTGCTCTTTATATACTTTTCTACCAAGGTCAGTAATTTTCCACTTTACTTGTTCACACCATCACATACTCTAAAAGATAACGTTCCCACCGCAGCACTTCCTTATCTAGGGTGTTGCTTCCCACAACTCCCTCATCTGCCAAAGCAGCAGCTGCAGCTGCTCATTCCTCCCATGCCTTATAGCCTATTAGTTCTACCACACTTAACCTGTCTTTTGCCTCAGTCCCCACAATTTTCTGCCAAATTACTTTGCCCTTTAATGCAACAACAGTAAAGAATTTCTTCCCAATATCTGATCTAAATCTACCCTCTTTCAGTTTAAAATCATTACCCCTCATCGTATCGCTACACTCCCTGATAAAGAGTCATAGAATCATAGAATCATAGAATAAGTGAGGTTGGAAGGGACCATTAAGATCATCAAGTCCAACCGTTAAAGGGACGATGAGTCCCTCCTCATCTTTCCTGTAGGCCCCCTTTAGGTACTGGAAGGCCGCAATAAGGTCACCCCGGAGCCTTCTCTTCTCCAGGCTGAACAACCCCAACTGTCTCAGCCTGTCTTCATACAGAAGGTGCTCCAGCCCCCTGATCACCTTCGTGGCCCTCCTCTGGACTTGCTCCAACAGGTCCATGGCCTTATGTTAGGGGCTCCAGAGCTGGACACAGTACTCCAGGTGGGGTCTCACCAGAGCGGCGGAGGGGGGGGAGAATCACCTCCCTTGACCTGCTGGCCACACTTCATTTGATGCAGCCCAGGATACAGTTGGCTTTCTGGGCTGCTAGCACGCATTGCCGGCTCATGTTGAGCTTCTCATCCACCAACACCCCCAAGTTCTCCTCAGGGCTGCTCTCAATCAACTCATCACCCAGCCTGTATTTGTGCTTGGGATTGCTGCAACCCGTGTGCAGAACCTTGCACTTGGCCTTGTTGAACTTCATGAGGTTTGCATGGGCCCACCTCTGAAGCCTGTCCAGGTCCCTCTGGATGGCATCCCTTCCCTTTAGTGTGTCAACTGCTCCACTCACCTTGGTGTCATCAGCAAACTTGCTGAGGGTGCACTCAATCCCATTGTCCATGTCACTGACAAAAATGTAAAATAATAAAGCGAGTAGCTCCTCCTCGTGCTCCTGCCGGAACCGGCAGCTTGGGGGAGGGCTGCTGACATGGCAGGGGCGGAGCCAGCAGCACACGCAGCAGTTCTAAAGGAGCTGTGAAGGAACGCAGTGAGCCAGCTTGTTGTGCATTGAGCGAGCGGGCAGCTAGAGGGCGGCACTTGGGAGCACCACGGAAGGGCAGACACCCTGAGTGGGCGAACCGACTGGGCTAACAGGGCGTGACAGGTTGCACAGAAGGGCACTGCAAACCTACCAACTTGGTCAGGTAGCCATGGTATCTACCCGGCAGAAGACCATGGCCCCAATGAGCTGTGCACGCACCAGCTCTGATGCTGCTTTGCAGATGGAGCTTTCGGGCGAGCATGTTGCCACCCAGGTGTCGGGCTGCAGGGTGTGCCCTGCTCTCATGCCAGTGTTGCATGGCAGTGGTGAGCATGCCTGTGGCAGGTGTGCCCAGGTAGAGGAGCTCCTATGCTTAGTGATGGAGCTCAGGGAGGAGGTAAGTAGGTTGAGGGTTATCAGGGAATGCGAGAGGGAGATTGATGCATGGAGTAATACCGTCTCCCATTACAGAAACCCAGCAGGCAGACAGAGCCCCTGCTACAGAGAACTCCCACTCCTCTCCCTGACCGGCTGAACAGGGTAGCTTGGAGGACAGGGGACAATGGTGAGATGTTCCTCCCTGACGCAACAGGCACTGCAGGCATGTCTGCCTGCCAACTACCACACCTTCTGAGGTCCCATTTCAGAACAGGTACAGTGCTCTGCAAGGGGAACAGAACAACAGTGAGGATGATAATCATCCCAGTTTGGAGGTGTCATTGAGGCCTAGTCGGACCACACCCCGAATCAAAACTGCCTTGGTAAAAAATAAAAGATGGGTCATTGTAATAGGTAAATCAATTCTGAAGGGAGCGGAAGGCCCGATATGTAGACCGGATCAGCTATATGGAAGTTTGCTGCCTCCCTGGGGCCTGGGTTAACGATGTTAAGAAGAAGCTTCCTTCCCTGGTGCAGCAATCAGATTATTATCTCCTTTTAGTTTTTCAGGAAGGCAGTGATGACATAGTGAGAAGAACGCTGAGGGCAATGAAGAAAGATTTCAGGCCCTTGGGACGGCTGGTTAAGGGATCGGGAGCACAAGTCGTGTTCTCCTCTATCCCTCCAGTTGCAGGGAATGATGAGGGGGTAAACAGGAAAGGCCAGCAGGTCAATGACTGGCTCCAAACCTGGTGCTACCAGCAAGGTTTTGGGTTCTTTGATCATGGCCTGATTTATAGAACACCAGGGCTGCTGGTAGCAGATGGGAAAAGCCTATCTCACAGGGGGAAGAGGGTTCTAGGAATAGAGTTAGCGGGGCTTATTGAGAAAGCTTTAAACTAGATTGGAAGGGGGATGGGGATGTAACTGGGCTCATCAGAGAGGCACCTGAGTGTAGTAGCTCAGCACTTGTGGGGCAGGATGTTGGAACTGTTAAGGATCAGAAGGCCCACCACCTCTCTAGGGCTACACACTCATTGGCCTCTCTGAAATGCCTATACACCAATGCACGCAGCATGGGGAACAAGCAAGAGGAGTTAGAGATCTGCATGCAGTCACAGGGCCATGATCTCATTGCAATTACTGAGACATGGTGGGATAGCTCGCATGACTGGAATGCTGTCATGGAGGGCTATGTTCTCTTTAGGAAAGATAGGCCAGCAAGGCGAGGTGGGGGAGTTGCTCTTTATGTGAAAAAGCAACTGGAATGTATGGAGCTCTCCCTGGGGGCTGATGATGAGCAAGTTGAGAGCTTGTGGATAAGGATTAAAGGGCAGGGTAACATGAGAGATACTGTTGTGGGTGTTTATTACAGGCCACCTGATCAGGATGGGGAAGTTGATGAGGCCTTCTACAGACAGGTGAGAACAGCCTCACAATCACAGGCCTTGGTTCTCATGGGGGACTTCAACTTCCCTGATATCTGTTGGGAAGGCTACACAGCTAGGAATGCACAGTCCAGGAGGTTCCTCCAGTGCATTGATGATAACTTCTTGACTCAGGTGGTGGAAGAGCCCACAAGAAGATGTGTACTGCTGGACCTAGTACTGACAAACAAAGAGGGACTGGTGGAGGATGTTAAGGTTGGGGGCAGACTTGGCTGTAGTGATCATGAGAAGATGGAGTTCAGGATTAAGTGCAGTATGCACAAAATGACAAGTAGGGTTGAAATGTTGGACTTCAGGAGGGCTACCTTTAATCTCTTCAAGAAATTGATGGGAGAAATCAAATGGGAGAGGGCTCTAGAGGGTAAGGGGGCTCAAGAGAGCTGGCTGATATTCAAGCACCAGCTCCTCCAAGCTCAGGATAGGTGCATCCCGAAGAGCAAGAAATCGGGTAAGGGAAGGAGACCTGCATGGCTGAGCAAGGATCTTCAGAAAAAACTCAGGTGGAAGAAGGGAGTTTACAGGATGTGGAAGAAGGGGGCTGCCGACTTGGGATGAGTACAAGAATGCTGTCAGGGTATGCAGGGAAGAAACGAGAAAAGCCAAGGCAGCTTTGGAATTGAACCTGGCAAGGGATGTCAAGACCAATAGGAAGGGTTTCTTTAAGTATATAGGAGACAAAAGGAAAACCAGGGAAAATGTGGGCCCGCTCTTGAACGAGATGGGTGATGTGGTGACGGATGATGCAGAGAAGGCAGAGTTGCTGAATGCCTTCTTTGCTTCTGTCTTCACTGCTCGGGCCAGCTCTCGGGAGTCCCAGACTTTGCCAGTAACAGAGAAAGTCTGGAGGAAGGAAAACTTTCCCTTGGTTGAAGAGGAACAAGTTAGAGAACAATTAAGTAAACTGGACACCCACAAGTCCATGGGGCCTGATGGGATGCACCCGCGAGTGCTGAGGGAGCTATCAGAAGTCATTGCTGGGCCGCTCTCCATCATCTTTGAAAGGTCCTGGAGAACAGGGGAGGTGCCTGAGGACTGGAGGAAAGCCAACATCACTCCAGTCTTTAAAAAGGGCAAGAAGGATGACCCGGGAAACTACAGGCCAGTCAGCCTCACCTCCATCCCTGGAAAGATGATGGAACAGCTCGTTCTGGGGGTCATCTCCAAGCATCTGGAGGAAAAGAAGGTTATCAGAAGTAGTCAGCATGGATTCACCAAGGGGAAGTCATGTCTGACTAATCTGATAGCCTTCTATGATGGCGTGACTGGATGGGTGGATGAAGGGAGGGCAGTGGATGTTGTCTACCTTGACTTCAGCAAGGCTTTCGACACTGTCTCCCACATCATCCTCACAGACAAGCTTAGGAAGTATGGGTTAGATGAATGGACGGTGGGGTGGATTGAACAGTGGTTGACAGATAGAGCTCAGAGGGTTGTGGTTAGTGGTGCAGAGTCTAGTTGGAGGCCAGTAACTAGTGGTGTTCCTCAGGGGTCAGTACTGGGTCCAGTCCTGTTCAATATATTCATCAATGACCTGGATGAAGGGATAGAGTGTACCATCAGCAAGTTTGCTGATGACACAAAACTGGGAAGGGTGGCTGACACGCCGGAAGGCTGTGCTGCCATACAGCGTGACCTGGACAGGCTGGAGAGTTGGGCAGAGAAAAACCTGATGAGGTTCAATAAAGGCAAGTGTAGGGTACTGCATCTGGGGAGCAATAACCCCATGCATCAGTACAGGTTGGGGGCTGACCTCCTGGAGAGCAGCTGTGTGGAAAGGGACCTGGGAGTCCTGGTGGACAACAGGATGACCATGAGCCAGCAATGTGCCCTGGTGGCCAAGAAGGCCAATGGCATCCTGGGGTGCATCAAGAAGAAATCATAACCCCCATTTTCCTGAAATAACTGAGAATTAAGTGCTTAATTATGTGCAGGATCTGTCTGTCCTGAAGCTTTTCTCCCGTCCATTACAGCCTGGTCTCCATGAAATACGGGCTACAAGTGGTTTATAACAAGGTACTGCCATCATGCTACAGGGCTTGCTGATGTGCAGTCATCTAAGGTTGCAGAGCACCTCTGTTAGACTGTTTATGTAATATAACCCTGTATACATACAGGGTTAATGTAATGTATAAACCCTGTTTATGCAATATATACCTATAATTTCTGTATGGAACTTGTTCTTTTGAAAATACTTAAAACACTGATAGATTAATCCTTGCATCAGCTCAGTCAACGAGGGAAGAATTTTATTCCAGGTCTGCCAAGCGGAAACAGTATAATGAAATGGTTTAAGGAACTGCCAGCTCTCCAGATGGTGTTTTGCCTCCCACACCTTGCATTTTTCCCTCAAACATTCTGAACACTTGGATAAAAAGAAAATATTTAGTAGGAAAAAACCCTGGGTGATAAATGCTTGTCTGATGCAAATCAGCACTGTGAAGGAACAACACTGCTGATCTCTGTTCAGTATCTTGTTCTTTCTTGGTACCATTGTCCCACAGAAATGTATTGTTTTTCCCTTTTACAATATTAAAACCTTTCTGTATCATCATACCCTAACCCTATATTTCTGACTTTTTCCTAATTTTAATGGAACTGTAAAAGAGTGGGGTTTTTTGATAAAATTTGGCCATCAGCAGCTGAGTGCAGGAATCACAGAATCACAGAATGGTCAGGGTTGGAAGGGACCTCTGGAGATCATCTAAGTCCAACCCCCCTGCCACAGCAGGGTCACCTACAGCACGTTGCACAGGACGGCGTCCAGGCGGGTTTTGAATGTCTCCAGTGTGGGAGACTCCACAACCTCTCTGGGCAGCCTGTTCCAGTGCTCTGCCACCCTCAGAGTAAAGAAGTTCCTCCTCATGTTAAGATGGAACTTCCTGTGCTCAAGTTTGTGCCTGTTACCTCTAGTCCTATCACTGGGCACCACTGAAAAAAGGCTATTCTCATCTACCTGGCACCCTCCCCTTAAGTACTTATAAGTATTGATAAGATCCCCCCTGAATCTTCTTTTTTCTAGACTAAAAAGCCCCAAGTCCCTGAGCCTTTCCTCATAAGAAAGATGCTCCAGTCCCCTAATCATCTTTGTAGCCCTTTGCTGGACCCTCTCCAGCAGTTCCCTGTCCTTCTTGAACCGGGGAGCCCAGAACTGGACACAATACTCCAGATGCGGCCTCACCAGGGCAGAGTAGAGGGGGAGGATGACCTCCCTCGACCTGCTGGCCACACTCTTCTTGATGCACCCCAGGATGCCATTGGCCTTCTTGGCCACCAGGGCACATTGCTGGCTCATGGTCATCCTGTTGTCCACCAGGACTCCCAGGTCCCTTTCCACACAGCTGCTCTCCAGGAGGTCAGCCCCCAACCTGTACTGATGCATGGGGTTATTCCTCCCCAGATGCAGTACCCTACACTTGCCTTTATTGAACCTCATCAGGTTTTTTTCTGCCCAACTCTCCAGCCTGTCCAGGTCACGCTGTATGGCAGCACAGCCTTCCAGCGTGTCAGCCACCCCTCCCAGTTTTGTATCATCAGCAAACTTGCTGATGGTACACTCTATCCCTTCATCCAGGTCATTGATGAACATATTGAACAGGACTGGACCCAGTACTGACCCCTGAGGGACCCCACTAGTTACTGGCCTCCAAGTGGACTCTGCACCACTAACCACAACCCTCTGAGCTCTATCTGTCAACCACTGTTCAATCCACCCCACTGTCCATTCATCTAAACCACACTTCCTAAACTTGCCTGTGAGGATGATGTGGGAGACAGTGTTGAAAGCCTTGTAAAAGCCTGGAAACACAAGGAAGTCTCAAAACATCTGAAAAAGGCAATCTGATTATTTTTGAGATCAAAGAGTACAAACAATAGAAAAAGTCAAAGGCATTTTATGAGCTCTTTTCATTGACATCTATAACTTCAAAGTATTTGGGGGCATTTTATTATTTAAATTTCCAGGTCAGTAGTCAGGAGGGTGAATTATACTATGTATGAAATATTAAAAATAAAAAGGAAAGGAAGGAATTATAATAAAAACATTCAGAGTCATTCATGTGCGTGTACAGACATATTTAAATTTACCCAAAAGTTTTGAGCATTTTTTTTTGCCTGCTCAGAGTATTTGTCAATGCCAGCACTGTTGTAGTCTAAACACCATAGTCTTCTGTTCAGCTGCATTAAAGTCACTTTACTACAGCTTTAACCAGTGAGCTCTGTTTGTTACTGTCAATAATACATTACTTTCTCTTGCTGGATTTCACTTATGCATTCAGGTGTATGTTCATTTGCCAGTCAATTTATGCTATGTGGACTGCCTAAGGGTAAGTCAGACTTCACATTTGACTCCCTTTTCACACTGATAATATGGCAAGTGCAAATAATTACTGGTATTAATGCTATCATTTATTTTGCTAGATTGCCAGGCTACTGTCAGAGACAAGATACAGAGCTGGAAGAACCTTTGGCTTGAGTCATGGCCATTCTTTTGTTCAGAAAAAAAATAAAGAAAAGAACAGTAAGATGCCCAGGAAAAATGTGGCATGTCCTGCACATGTGCTGCCTGTGTAAATTGAGGTTCTCCCTACTGTTCCCAGGATTTATCATGTGTGGACTGCTGTGGGTCTTTGCAGATGGCTCTTATCACTGGGTGTGGTCCACACAGCTAGAGGCTCCATTTGCCTTGGGAAGAAGTGTGCTGTTGGGCACTTTTCTGTTATTTAAACAGAGAGTGCATCAGCTTCCTTCAGAACAGTAATGACATGTGGTCTGCTCTGATCACATCCATTTTGCTTTGTGACTTGCTGACTGGTGCTGTAGCCAAGCTAATAATGAGGTAAACTGGAGTGACAGAAATGTGTTTTCCCCTGCTGCCATGGAAATGTTGTTCTGTTTTCCCTCAGCCCAATTGTGCAGTAAGAGGCATGGCTTGCTCATAAGTTGGTTGTTTTGCTTTTATCTTGTGTTGCTCTTGTTCCTTGTTGTTTCTCATCACCTTGATGTTTCCTTGGTAAAGCTTTTGGATCAGCTTTTGACTTAAACACTCTGGTTGGTGAGTTCCTATGTAAAGCCCAAAGCAGCAGGTTGCTGTAGCTGAAAGAAGTGTTTGAGATCTGCTATTGCTAGAGTGGCTCCTCGTGGCCATGAGGATACAGGCAGTAATTTAGACACTTTTACACCAACCTTTGAAGGGAAGCTGTTTATACAGCCTGAGCTTGTGGTAGGCCGTAAAGGTATCTTACCTTCTCCATGCCCTAACTCCTGAGCTTTGTTCATTTGTACTTCAGGCCCAGGATGGAACCATCACCCCAGGATGGTTTTGTGCTTACCTCTTTGGGAGATATCCTGATGTATCCTCATATATGAAGCTGAGACAGATGCCCAAGACTTTAGATTTTAAGGGTCTTTCTTGGAACAGCCTCATTTGTTTCAAGCTGTCATCTTAGACACAGTGGGAAAAATCCTATTGCACACACTGACACAGTTGCCATGCAGGCATTGCAAAATCTTTTGTTGTTGGCTTCAACCAAGCAGTTTGAATAAGCCACAGCCTTTACTCTATGAAGAAAGTTACCCATGCAAAAAATAAATTCTAATAACTGTATACAGGGGTTTTATTTTTCATTGTAGTCACTGTCTGACGAAACTGATCTCTGCTTCCCAAGAAACATTTTATTCATTTTCTGGTTGCATTTTTGTCAGCATCCCAGTTCAGCTTGGAGATTTTGTACTGATGGTAACTAGTTTCAGCTCATACTTACTGGCAGGTATTTCTCCAAATCAGTGAAAAAAAACAAAAATATAATAGCATTTTTAAAAAGGTGCAGTGTTTTGTTATTTAGAAGGCCAGAAAACAAAACATACACACAAAAATATAGCAAGGTATCAAATGTGGAAATGCTGCAGTTGCAGCATTGGTGGATAAGGGAAAAGTGACCAACATCATCTACCTGGATTTGTGCAAAGCATTTGATACTGTCCCCGCACGACATCCTTGTCTCTAAAAAGGAGAGACATGGATTTGATGGGTGGACCACTCAGTGTATAAGGAATTGGCTGGATGGTTGCACTCAAAGGGTTGCAGTCAATGGCTCAATGTCCGGGTGGAGACCAGTGACAAGTGGGGTCCCTCAGGGATCTGTATTGGGACCAGTACTGTTTAATATCTTTGTCAGGGACATGGACCGTAGGATTGAGTGCACCCTCAGCAAGTTTGCAGATGACTCACCAAGATGAACAGATCTGGTGCAGTCACGTCCTCAGAGGAGCTGGCCGATCACAGCGAAAAGGGGCTTTTTCTGAGCTTTTCTGAGACAGGGAACCACCAGGGCGGCACAGGGACCCGCAGGGAGCCAGCAGCTCGAGCGAGGGCAGCTGACGTAAAGGGGTGGGACCAGTAGCAACAGTGCCTACCCTACTCCCATAAGAGGCATTCCGAGGGAGCACTGCGACCAGAGCATGGTCAGTTGACATGGAAGGGTGTGCAGGAAGGGCGCGCAGGAAGGGTGCGCAGGAAGGGTGCTGAAGGTGCTGCCAGTTCAAGAGGTGGGCTTACCTGGTGAGAGGAGCTCAGCCATGGTCTCTACCCGCCAGAAAGCTACGTCCTCTGCATTTGCCAGAGTAGATGTAGCAACACAGATGGTGCTCCCTTGGAAGCATGCAGGCATTCAGGTCTCAGGCTGCAGGGAGTGCCACAGCCTTGCATGGCTTGTGAGTGGTAGTGGTGAAGATGGGTGTGAGCTCCCTGAAAGAGAGACCGGGCCTGTCACTGGAAATAAAACAAGATCATGGGGATCTCATCTCCTCACCCTGCAGGGCTGAAGGCACTGAAGGCAGTGGCCTACCAGAAAATGGTGAGTGGAGGCAAGTCTGTGTTAGGGGTGGCACATGAACCCCCTCCTTGCCCGCCTCCCCAGGTGCCTCTGTACAACAGGTATGAGGCCCTGGGCATGGTAGACCAGTCAAAGGACAATGAGGCTGATGGTCCAAATACACCAGAGGAGTTGTCGGGACCAGGAAGGCCTACTCCCCTTATTGTGACTACCTCTACGAGGAAGAAAAGGAGGGTTATAGTTGTGGGTGACTCAGCTCTGAGGGGGACAGAGGGTCCGATACGTAGGGCAGACCCCACACAGGGAAGTCTGCTGCCTCCCTGGGGCCCCGGTTAGGGACATCATGAAGAAACTCCCTAGTCTGGTGCGGCCCTCGGGTTACTACCCATTGCTTCTCTTCCATGTGGGGGGCAATGAAAGTGCAATTCGGAGTGTGAGGATGATTAAAAGAGATATCAGGGCCTTGGGACAGCTAGTACAGGAATCCGGAGCACAGGTGATTTTTTCTTCCCTACTTCCAGTTGGGGGCAATGACATTGAAAGAAACAGACGAGCTCAGTCTGTTAATACGTGGCTCCATGGCTGGTGTCACCGCCACAAGTTTGGGTTTTTTGACAATGGAATGGCCTATACGGCACCAGGCCTGCTGGCATCAGATGGGGTTTGTCTCACTCAAAGGGGGAGAAGGGTCTTTGCCCAAGAGTTAGCGGGGCTCATTGACAGGGCTTTAAACTAGGGGTGGGGGAAGGGGGTATTATCGGGCTTGCCTGTGACAAGCCAAGGGATGATGCACCAAGGATAGAGGAACGGGGTGCTAGCAAGGCCCTGCAGCCGTTTGCTCCAAGATGTGCTGGCTACACTGCAGCACACTCAGTGTCTTATGTAGATGAGCCAGGAGCTCCTGGGGTAACAGGAGCCAATGGGGAGGCACTGTTAACACATGGCAAAGAAATGCCACCTGGAGAGCAGCGCAAATAAATTGCAACTGCTCCAGCCAAGTCAGCCTCAATGAGGACATGGCTGAAATGCCTCTATGCAAATGCATGTAGCATGGGGAACAAACAGGAGAAGCTAGAGACACGTGCATGCCTCCAAAGCTATGATCTCATTGGCATTACAGAAACGTGGTGGGATGACTCCTACGACTGGAGTGTTGGCATGGAAGGTTACAGGCTCTTCAGGAGAGACAGGCAGGGGAAATGAGGAGGTGGTGTTGCCCTATATGTCAATGACCAGCTGGAGTGCATGGAGCTTGGCCTAGGGATGGATAAAGAGCTGACTGAGAGCCTATGGGTCAGAATTAAAGGGAAATCAGGAGCAGGGGACATTACAGTGGGGGTATGCTACAGACCACCTGACCAAGAAGACCAAGTGGATGAGGCCCTCTATAGACAGATAGGGGTGGCATCACGTTCGCAGGCCCTAGTCCTCATGGGTGACTTCAACCACCCCGACATCTATTGGATGGATAACACAGCAGGGCATAGGCAATCCAGGAGGTTCTTGGAATGTATTGACCACAACTTCCGTCTCCAAGTGGTAGAGGAGCCAACGAGGAGAGGAGCTATGCTGGACCTTGTCCTTCCCAACAAGGAGGGGCTGGTAGGCAGTGTCAAGCTCAAGGGTAGCCTGGGCTGCAGTGACCGTGAAATGGTGGAGTTCAAGATCCTCGAGGCAGCGAGGAAGGTGTGCAGCAAGCTGACCACCCTGGACTTGAGGAGAGCTGACTTTGGCCTCTTGAAGAATCTGCTTGGTATGGTGCCATGGGATGAAGCGCTGGAGGGAAGAAGGGCCCAAGAAAGTTTGCTGATGACACCAAGGTGAGTGGAGCAGTTGACACACTGAAGGGAAGGGATGCCATCCAGAGGGACCTTGACAGGCTGGAGAGGTGGGCCCATGCAAACCTCATGAAGTTCAACAAGGCCAAGTGTGAGGTCCTGCATGTGGGTCAGGGAAATCCCAAACATGAATACAGGCTGGATGATGAGAGGACTGAGAGCAGCCCTGCAGAGAAGGACTTGGGGGTATAGGTGGATGAAAAGCTGGATATGAGCTGGCTAGCAGCCCAGAAAGCCAACTTTATCTTGGGTAGCATCAAGACAGCAAGAGAGAGGTTGTTTAGCCTAGAGAAGAGAAGGCTCTGGGGAGACCTTATAGCGGCTTTCCATTACTTAAAGGGGGCCTACAGGAAAGATGGGGAGGGACTCTTTATCAGGGAGTGTAGCGATAGGACAAGGGGTAATGATTTTAAACTGAAAGAGGGTAGATTTAGATTAGATATTAGGAAGAAATTCTTTACTGTGAGGGTGGTGAGACACTGGAACAGGTTGCCCAGAGAAGTTGTGAATGCCCCATCCCTGGAAGTTTTCAAGGCCAAATTGGATGGGGCTTTGAGCAACCAGGTCTAGTGGGAGGTGTCCCTGCCCATGGCAGGGGGGTTGGAACTAGATTGATTTTTAAGGTCCCTTCCAACCCAAACCATTCTATGATTCTATGATATGCTGCAGTCCTCATAAGCCAAGTAAAATGGGTTCAGAAATTTGCACTGCTGGAGAGCCTCCAAGGGTAACGTCAAGCTTGTCGGGTTTGTGTTCTAGTGTCCATCTTTTAGTCATTCTCCCGAACAGCAGAATTCGCAGTCCTGGTGTAGGCAGCTAGGGATGTCTTCCCAGTGTGCAAGGAAAGGACAGGAACGTTAACCTGAGACACTAAGCAAAGAGCTGATCAGTGAAGCTGAGGATGTGCTCAGCTGTTAGATGTTAGTGTTCAGCAAACTTGCTGATGACACAAAACTGGGAGGGGTGGCTGACATGCCAGAAGGCTGTGCTGCCATACAGCGTGACCTGGACAGGCTGGAGAGTTGGGCGGAGAGGAACCTGATGAGGTTCAATAAAGGCAAGTGTAGGGTACTGCATCTGGGGAGCAATAACCCCATGCATCAGTACAGGTTGGGGGCTGACCTCCTGGAGAGCAGCTGTGTGGAAAGGGACCTGGGAGTCCTGGTGGACAACAGGATGACCATGAGCCAGCAATGTGCCCTGGTGGCCAAGAAGGCCAATGGCATCCTGGGGTGCATCAAGAAGAGTGTGGCCAGCAGGTCGAGGGAGGTCATCCTCCCCCTCTACTCTGCCCTGGTGAGGCCGCATCTGGAGTATTGTGTCCAGTTCTGGGCTCCCCGGTTCAAGAAGGACAGGGAACTGCTGGAGAGAGTCCAGCAAAGAGCTACAAAGATGATTAGGGGACTGGAGCATCTTTCTTATGAAGAATGGCTCAGGGACTTGGGGCTTTTTAGTCTAGAAAAAAGAAGACTCGGGGGATCTTATCAATACTTATAAGTACTTAAGGGGAGGGTGCCAGGTAGATGAGAATAGCCTTTTTTCAGTGGTGCCCAGTGATAGGACTAGAGGTAATGGGCACAAACTTGAGCACAGGAAGTTCCATCTTAACATGAGGAGGAACTTCTTTACTCTGAGGGTGGCAGAGCACTGGAACAGGCTGCCCAGAGAGGTTGTGGAGTCTCCCACGCTGGAGACATTCAAAACCCGCCTGGACGCCGTCCTGTGCAACGTGCTGTAGGTGTCCCTGCTGTGGCAGGGGGGTTGGACTTAGATGATCTCCAGAGGTCCCTTCCAACCCTGATGATACTGTGATACTGTGATACTGTGATGTGGGAAGCCTTTCATCCTATTCTGTCTCTCAGAGAGGCTTAGTAGCTAGCTCAGAAAGAAGGTGCCTCTATGTCTTCTTGGCATTTGCAGCCTTGAATCCTTTCCTGCAAGTAGGTGGGTGGCCAGGCCTTTCTCACATAAAGTGTAGCTGGAATAGGAGGAAAGGAAGGAGAATGGTGCATTTTCACTTCTGGCAAACAGCCCAGTCAGCAGAGATGTGTCTGAAATAAAGAAGGGTTATGTTCAAGCTCCTCCTCCAGTGAATATTTAATTATCTATGCAAAAATAGATAATTATCTAGCTTTAATCTGGTGGTCTTTCAGTTCAGCAAACCATCCCAAATCAGTTATTTACACAGTTCTTATTCGCTCCAGTATCCCAACAACTTCAACAAGAGAGACAGCAGTCCTTCAAATGCTCAATAGCCTAGTGGTCAAAGCATTTTCCTGGAAGTTGTCTTCAGATCTCTGCATCAATTTGTACCTTACATGGCCTTGAATTTGGTTCATTTACATCCCAATACTTTAGTACTTTAGTTATAGAGCACTTTGGTCTACCCCATAGCTTTAGGCATCTAAATAAAAATAAGAAGGTGGTTCTGGCATCAAGTGTGCCATTTTGTGAGTGGGGAAGTGTGCTTGCAGTATGCTTGCTTCCTTAAAATGCAGAGAGCACCTCATGTGTGAAATCTTAAACCGTGGTTTAAATCTGAGGCAGGAACCAAGCTGCACAGTACAGTCATAATCTGTGCAGCTACGTGTAAGGCCAGCAGCAAAAATGGATTTACCTAAGGGATGTTTTGGTGAAAAATTTAGGGTTAAGCATACACAGGTCAGTGCAGATGTGTCTCCTACACTCTGATATGGTAGTTGATATGGCTCATCTTGAAGTGTGATTGTATTGACTTTTGGACTTTCATCTCATCGATTGCAGCTCCACTCTTGGTATTTAAACAGACATGAAGAGCAACAGGGAAGGCATTTAAGACAGCCAGAAGGATGCAGACATTTCTGGAAAGGGATGCAAGCAAAGCATGATGCTAGATTGTAAAACCCAACTGACCTTGTTACCACTTACTGTCTCTCTCTTCCCCATTCAAACAGACTAACAGATTAACAGAATCCAAGAACCTGATTCTGTGTATCCCAATTTATTTTAATTTGTAGATAGGATCAAACACAAAGCATTTCAAAACATAGATTGAATTTTGGCTTAGACTTTACCATTTTTTGGTATTTGAAGAGCAGAGCAATGACTATCTTTCTAATGGCATTAAAAGGTCATTTTCTAGTAGCGTTCAATACAGCATAACTTGGTGTTATGTCCACTTGCACAAGGCATTTTCTGATGCAAAGCACAGCCTGGCAAAATGTAGGTCAAATACAGTCTGAAATGTTGAGAAGCAAACTCCATTATTTATTGTTAACTCAGATTATGTTATGCCCTGAGTAAGCAGAACAGGAGACAATCACAAATAGCTTACTGCCTAAAAACCTGAGATAGGGAAAGGAAGTAGCAAAAAAGTAGAACAGCAGAGCAGTGGCTATAAGCATCATCCTAGTTACATGAATTTTCAGTCTTTAATTTTGGATGGAATTTTGTTTCTGTCACTTAAAAATCTAGTCAGAGAGGGTTAGGAGGTGATTATAAAAGAAGACTGAGAATCTCAATTTGAAAATGTTACTTGCTTCAAAATACTGTTTTTCAACATGATGCTATAAAAATTATCTATTACTGAAATGCAAATACTTAAATGGTCCAAATATACATTACCCTTTCTTTTTTTTTTTTTTTGTTGCCTTTCTTCATTGTTCACTTCTGTTGCCTGATAGCAATGAGCTGAATGTAGCTTTCTGTTCATGAGGTTCCTTAGAAACCTCTGTGCCTTGTAGTGCTTTATTCATCAGGTACGCCCAGTGCAACGTGATATCTTGAAACTCAGTGGAAGTCTCAGATAATGGTGGTTTTTTTTCTTGCAGAGTCCCATTTCTTAAATCATGACACATTCTCCCTGTGATTTGTTTTTATTTATTTGTACGTTGAAATGCGAGCATCTACATTTAATACTCTGATTGCATCTTTGCTGTCCTGGTCACAAAAGACATCACATAGCCATCATGGTAACAAAGTACATCTTTTGTTTCATGCCTCCTGTCAAACCTGTGTATGTCTTGGTTAGAGAGAGAGGGGTCTCTCCCAGAGGAGACAGCTGAACATCCATACAGCATTTGCCAGCTGCATTTGAAGATGGAATTAGGAATAGAATGAACTTCCAAAAGCACAATATTAGAATGGAAGAGAGCCATAAAATGATTTAAACTTGTGAAACAGCAAAGGGGAGGCACTATAACAACTAATGCATTGTCTTTTCCTCTGACTCATGGTATCTTGTAAATTTCTACAGTTTTTCTTTCTAAAGCAGGCCAAAGGATAAAATGGACTGAACTTATGTGATCAAAATGGTGTGTTAAGAATAGGGGGGTTTTGTGGGTTTTTTTAAGATGCTCAGATTCTGCAACTCTCGTTGGTTTACATCCTCGGGAATGTAGTGAGAGACTAATTTGTGCCAGAGCTTAGCACTAGTGACTAAAGTAAATGAAGCCTTAGGCTGTATGAACTGTAACCTTTGTTTTTTGACTATGGAACTGTAACTGGTAGATAAGGAAGTATAAGTAAAACTTCAACTACAGGACGTTCTGTAACAAAAGATAAGGAAATGTCGCAAGACAGACAAAAAGGGCGCCTAGAGACAGTGAGAGTGAACCAGAAGAAGAGAAGACTCCAGACTTCGAGAACAGGATTGGATGAGCAGAAGTGCCATCAGGAAATCAGGCAACCTATAGAGACTATAAAGTCCTGTAACAATCGACAGGCGGGGTCCCTCTTCAGAGGTACGCAACTCAAGCTGTAACTACAATTGCATATTAAACATAGTAAAAGAAGGAACTTTGATTCTTTTATTAAAGCGGAACCTAGGTAGGAGCCCTGTTAGGGGTGTGTACATGTAATTCCTATCATAGTCTAGATGGCAGCTGCATAATTCCTACAACAGTTTTGGCACCCCAGATGGGACCCTAGGCGACTGCCGATGGATCCTCTTGTCTGCAAACTTCCAATTGTCAGCATTGAGTAAGTTCACCTCATTGTGGAATGGGAGGCCCTGAATGGTGAGTCTTAAAATTCCGCAACTAAATTTTGGTAAAGGTATGTGTGCTAGAATGGGGAATATACCTGGCATAGAGAAGGGGATGCCCTTGGCCGAGGTACTAGAGAACTGGAGAAAGATAGATAGAGTTGCATGTTTATCGAAAAAACGAGCAGTCATTTTGTGTCAGGAAGACTGGTCAGCACTTACAGGAGCAGGGGGATGGCCTCACAAAGGATCCTTCAAATTAAAGAAATTGGCTATGCTCCGGAAAATTTTGGAGGATGAAAAACTTGGCAAATGGATTATTGGTATGTATGGGATAATTGGGCATATGACCGCAGTCATGTGACAGTCGAAAAGGAGTATGAAAACCTCGAGGAAGAACTTTACCTGCAGCAGTTGTGAGTAATTTAATCAAGGCGCCTGCAGAGCCATCTTAAGGGAAGATGCAGTTCGATGTTGTCGTGGTTTAGGCCAAATCGGCCACTGGGGACATAGGGGACCCCAGATGGGACCGACAGATGCTCCCCTCTACCCCTCTTCAAAGAGAGAGGCAGAGGAGGAAAAAGAGACTTACGAGTTTAGAAGGATCTAAACTACTTTAATGGAATATTTTTATGTATGCATAATGTGCATCATTATTTTGCAATATTTGTTTGGGATATAATCCATTCTGGGCCAATGTTAACCTGTTATTAAGAGAGTTATTCCTTCCAGATGAGAGAGAGAATTGAAAAGGATGTGGAATTAACCCTACAGGCAGGGGGAAACCAGACTACCAAGCCACAGGTTAACCTAATTGGGTTTATAACAATCAAACAGATAGAGATAATTGCCAAAGGGTGGTTAGAAATCTCATAGATGTGATTAGAGCTTGTGGGGAGATAACAGTAAATTGAACTAAAGTACAGGAATGTAGACAGAGGCCTGAGAAACACCCCAGCAACTACTGGGGAAGATTGAGACAGGCTTTATTGATGTATGGGGGAATGACTCTACAGGATTTTAATAATGAATTGGCAACAAGTGTGTTTGTGGATTAAGCTGCACCAGATGTAAGGAAGTATTTCAAAGAACGTATGCCTGGTTGGCAAGGAGAGACATTACAAAAATCATAAGTGAGGCTGTGTTTGTATACAACAGTTGAGAAGAAAAATAGAGAATGGAATTGGCAAATGGAAGGAGAAAGGAAAAGGAATGTGAAGCAAGTCTCTTAGCAGCAGCATTAACACAAGGCTTGCAGTTGAGAGGGAAGAGGATTTTCCTCTTCCCGAGGAAGGGGTAGAGGAAGAGGTGGAATAGGTCAAGGATATGGAGGAGCAGGTAGATTTGGAAATGACTGGGTAAACAGATGTAATTATTGTGGGGAAAGTAGTCATTGGAAGAGAGAAAGCCTGCTCCAACCCAGAGGACCCCAAAGGGGATTGAATTCTTAGGACCAGGACTGGAGGGTGGTAACTCAGGACAACAATGACAGGAGGAAGGAGACTTAGAAGACTCTGGAAATTGAGATTTACAGGACGTAGAAAACTAAATTAGACCATAGAGAACACATAACTGGGAAAACAGGAAACAAAGAAATTGAATTCCTAGTCAACACAGAAGTGACACCGTCTCTTATAAATTTTATACTGAAAGACTCCATGTCTCAAGATAGAGTAATGATTCAAGGACTGACGGAAAGGAGAACATGCTATCAGTAAACCATTATTGCTGTTGATAGGTAACAAGGAAATTTGGGGAAGATTTGTAATAGCTGAAGAGTCACCAGCTTGCTTACTGGGAAGAGATTTATTACAAGCTTTAGACATGCATTTGCATCTGTCCCCTAGGGGTACTGATTTGATAATTGCAGGGTTATGTGTTGTATCTGGTGCCGGAGAGTCAGAGTTGAAAATGCCAGAGGAATTGAAGGAGGTGTCCTGGGAATTGTGGAATAAATAAGAAACAGATGTAGGATTATTAAAATCGGCACAGCCAGTCCACATAAAAACAAAGGAAGGATCATCTCCTACAGTAAAGCAATACCCAGTCCCCCAGGAAGCAGAAAAGAGTATTCAAAAACAAATTGATCAATATCTTGTTAAAGGTATTTTAAGAGAATGTGTTTCTCCATATAGTACCCAGATTTCACCAGTAAGAAAGAATAGATAGGGATCTATCTCTTTACCAGTAAGAAATGATGGGGGGCCTGAGTTTCAATTTGTCCAAGATCTGAGGGCAATTAATTATTATGTTATCGCCTCACACCCAGTAGTGCCAGATCCCTCTACTATACCCATTGGGCTAAGTGCTTTATCATGACTGATTTGTCTACGGTGTTCTTTAGCATTCTGATAGATGAAGAAAGCCAACCTTTATTTGTTTTCACTTGGAAAGGACAGCAGTTAATGTAGACTTGCCTTGCACAGGGATTTACTGGGTCTCCCACTATATTTTCCTGGATATTGAAGGTCTGATCCTGGTGTTTTATATTTCTATAATTAGTTCTCTTTCAAGTACAAGGAAATGGCTCCAGCTGTGTTATACTTCCTGCTGATGTTGATGGACTTGATTCTGATTTCAAGAGGATTTTTGTCAGAAGTCAAATGTAGTTTAGTATGGTAAATGCTTCCTCTGCAGTGTTGGTATTGCATTTGTGTAATACTCCTCTGACACTACACAGTTCAGCATTGTACAGAAATAAAGTGCACTTAAACAACCTGAGCAGAGAAAGGTGCCTTTCCTGTTCATACAGCACAGCACTGTCAGGCTGCTGAAGTGGTTAAAAGTGTTGCAGGTGCCTTAAAACCCTGTTGCACTGGCAAGGAAGTCTCTTTCATTTCATTAGAACATTTTTGAAAACAAAGATATACCTAGTTATGACAAGTTTTTTTAATCTATTTGTATAATCTATTGTGTTTAATAACTCTTTACAGTTAAGGAAATATATTTAGCTTTTTAGTATGTGCCAAAAAAATCCACAGTATTTAATTTTCTGAGGAAGTTAATGTTCCTAGGACTCATTTTTTTTGTGGTAAATGGACTGCTCCTGCCTTCTGGGATCTTTTTTATTCATGGACTGCATTTGATAAGCTTTTGTTTACTTCCAGTTCTCCAGAGCCTGCATCTGATTGCATCTCTGGTTTGCTTGTGAAAACAGATTCAAATAGTCATTGTTCATTGCTAGCAGACAGCACAATTTTGTGTTGTAGTGCTCATAGTCTGGTATCTGGGGCCTGTTACCACAGATCTCTGAAGTCTTTTCTGCAATGGGTAGGTGCCGCCATGCATGCATCACCTGGTGCATGGCAGCATATTACATTGCCCAGTGCTAATGGGGAAAAATAGTTATGTCTGTACCTCCTCGCAAGAGCTACAACATTTCTCTGCAGTAGTGGCTTCCTCATTCACCTGGATGAGTTTGGATCAGGGCATACTGCTGTCAGTTCAGGACAAAGAGCCCATTCTCAGTCTTCCTGTAGCTGAGCCAGGCTGTGTATCTCACATGCACAGTTAGGTAGCTTCATCAGGGCTCTGGTTACATGGCTACACATGCAGGCCAAGATTGGAAGCCTGATTGTGTGAGCTCAGATATTGTTCAGATCCCATTTTCCAGCATCCTGCCTCTCCAAAGAAAGGCTGGCCAGTGAAAGACTCTCAGGTTTGGCTGCCTACATCCCTCCAGCAATTTTTCTGCTTGCAAAGGGATTCTAATTTGTTGTATAAGAACTGTAGGGCTTTGAAGAATAGAACTTCTGGCCTCCCTTGTAGTGGGACAGAAGCAAGGCCAGCACCTGCCAGCATCATTTATGGGACCTGGACGGTTTCTTCTTCATAGTTCATCGCACTTGTTTTTTCTTGCTTCAGCTGGAATGTGTCAATGTTCTGACCATAAAACTATGGTTAGAGAGTTACTGCATCTGCCTGATGGAAAGGAAAAAGGTACTGTACAAGGTAGGCCTTGGGATGTGTACCTCAACCAGGGAGTATTGGTGGTGGGCTCTGGTTTGGTCTGTGGGACAAGAGGGCAGAAGTCTCCATTACAGTCCAGGGGTCCGACTTTGTTTTGGATACTTACTTCACCTGGAGACTGAGAAATCTGCGGGGGGGGTTGAAACCACAGAACAAGATCAGTGGGGCTGCACAAGAGACCTTAGGCTAGGGACTGTACCAGTGGCAAGGATACAGAAATTCACAGTTTGATCTTATTGTGACAATCAAACCAGAGTAATGACAATGAAAAGCTGATTTTGCTACAGAAACTCAATTAACTGAATAACAGTGATGTAGAGCTGACTTTCCTGTGAGATCTTCTGACTATGTGTGTGTAATAGATTAAGCAGTGCTGGGCACTGGACCCTGATCTTCTGTATTGTTAAATTGTTAGAATTGTCCCAGGCATGGCTTTTGCCTGGGTTAACTCTCCCAAACTCTGTGAGTGGCTTGGGAGTTAATACAAGAGCAGGCTAACTCCCAGTAGGCGGTTTGGTGGCAATGTGGGTTTGATAGTATAGACTCATATAATTTCATGCCAGCTGGTCTCTGTTTAGAGAGTAGGGCATTCAATTGTTATTACAGATGTTGCCCATCAGTCCATCCATGGCACTTCAGAGGAAGTTCTGGTGGAGTTGTTGTCTCAGGCCTGAAACAGGCATGCAGGGGACTTATGAATACCTGGGACCTGGTGGTGAGGAAGTTCTCAAGAGGCTGGGTCTTTGGATTATTGTGAATTTTATTAGTTTACATAGATAGACCAATATTAATATAAAATATATAAAAAGTTACTTTAAATGTCATATGTGTATATATATTAAGAATTTTTAAATAAATGCTCCATGCTGGAGCAGTCATTTCCTGAAGGACTGCACCCCATGGAAAAGGACACATGGTGGAGTAGTTCATGAAGAACGGCAGCCTGTGGGAAGGATTCATGTTGGAGAAGTTCACGGAGAACTGTCTCCTGTGGGAGGGACTCCACAATGGAGCAGGGGAAGAGTGTGAGGAGGAAGGAGTGGCAGAGACAACATGTGATGAACTGACTACAACCCCCATTTCCCATCCCTCTGCGCCACTCGGGGGGAGGAGGTAGAGAAAATCGTGAGTGAAGTTGAGCCCAGGAAGAAGGGAGGGGTGGGGGGAAGGTGTTTTAAGATTCAGTTTTTATTTCTCATTACTCTACTCTGATTGGATTGGTGATAAATTAAATTAATTTCTCTGAGTTGAGTCTGTTTTTCCCATAAAAGTAATTGATGAGTGATCTCTCCCTGTCCTTAGCTCGACCCATGAGCCTTTTCTTATATTTTCTCTTCCCTGTCCAGCTAAGGAGGGGGAGTGATAGAGTGGCTTTGGTGGACACCTGGCATTCAGCCAGGGTCAACCCAGCACATCAGTACAGCAAGGTGGTAACATTTCATAGATGATCTCTGGAGGACGTTGAAGCTGGAAATTCCAAGGGGTCGGGGACCTAATTCTCTTTTATTTTAACCCTTCTGCCTATTATTAAGAAATTGGCTGTGCTCTTCCTGATTTTAAGAGAAGACAGCACACTAAAACTGTTTTGCACCACAAGCCATTCTGATCTGAGTTCATTGCCAGCCAGAAAGAGACATCATGTGTAGGACTGAGTGCCTCAGGAGCGTAACCCTATGGCAGTACAGCTGGGAATGATAACAGCCTGCTTGTGATCAGCAGTCATGCAGCGTTTGGGATGCAGCTATTTCACACAGAAAGGATCTATTGCATCTCCAGGTGGGAAGCTAAGTGTGAACATCAAATGGGCAGATACCACCTTTTGTTATCTAATCTCTAATGTAAGGCTCCTTCTATACAAATATGGCAAGTGCATGTACTTAATTTATCAAACTATTTCTAGACATACTTGGTCAAACCTTTAGCCTTCGTTTTTTATTTTGGGTTACTTTAGCAGGTCTGATCTTGTTCTGTGGTTAGTTCTAGTTGTATAAGTAGTAAATTCATTCCTTCTGTCACCTCTGACTTGTGCCTGTTCCTTCTGAATCTTCTTCCATTCACATATCTTTTTAGCCTTAGACTGAAAGCCTTAATTTATACAGCATTCAACAAAACATTTCCAGAAGTCTGTTAGCAGTATTATCTTCCCCTTCAGTGAACTCAGTACTTTTTTGTACAGCACATACTGCATAAAGTCTAGAAGGTGTCAAATATAAAGGATCCTTGACTTCCAGAATAAATCTGTATTGGTGTATCTAAACAGAGCTGTCTTTTTCACTCCAGAATGGTAAAAACTGAATTGACATAGACCTCAGTAAAGAGCACTTGGTTTTGTGGGTGCATCTTTTGTAGCTGCGCTTGTAAACCTAGCTTCTGGATTGTTTGGAAAGCAGTCCCAAGTATCTCTAAGGAAAGAAAGCATGACAAAGAGCAAAGATGAATACAAATATTAATGTTCTCATTGACTATTTAGAAGCCATAGTGTTTGGTAACATTTGGGAGAAGTTTCCTGTGTATCTACATAGTATAAACAGCAGATTTTAAAATGGAATTTTTGTAAAAGCTGAAAGAAGTTGCTGTAATATTTTAAAAGATTTTGAGAACATAATATTGGGATCTAATTTGTACCTCCTTAGAATGAGAATATATTTAACTCTGGCTACAGCAAAGCAGTTATTAAAATGTTGTCTTGCTAATCCAGCTCTTCCAGTCCGCATCAGCATTGGTTACACTGCAGTGTTCGACACACCTGCACCAACTTTAAACCTGTCCAATGAGCTAGGTAAATACAGAGACTATTTGGCCAGACACAGCTTTGTCTGCTACTGAGATTTTGCTGCCAGCTATATCCAAGGTGTAAATTCAAGCCCAGCTCAAGGATAATTTCATAAGATGCAGTCAGTTCAGCAAAGGCCACCTGGGAGCAGAGCAGAGATTGCTGTTTAAGGAACAGAGCTGACACAACAGCTATAATACATTCCTCAGTAACTGAACTGGAAATGCTGTCCTCTACTTTTAGGATTTACAAAAGGTTAATCTGCCTTGACCTTATGACCCTTTTTGACTAGCATGGTTAAGTTTATTCAATTTCCACAGCCAACTGAACACAGCCATCTGGCACAGCCAGTGCCTTTGACCCTCCTGCCTGAGAGACCAGTTGACTGTTAATTAGGGGATGACTTTTATCCAAGCTCAATACTATTCCTGTAGGTCCCAAGCCTGACTGTGTGTGAACATATGTGTAAACACTATGTATATGAACATCTGCTTTTAGCAAAGACGTCCTTTAAATTCCCTATAGAACTGGAAGTCAACCCTGGTTTTAAGTATTGCAAGGTTAAGCCTTCTTCCCCCTCTCCAGTCCCGTGTCCCCCCCGAAAAAAAAATGTACATTCCTACATTACATCAACATTTAGGATTCCTAGAATAATGAATAACAATTGTATCAGATTGTCTGAGTGCAGTTCATGCCAAATGTATGCAACAATTAGAAATGCAAAAACAAATCTTTTCACATTTCTAGTACAAAAACAATCCAGAATGATGGGGTGAAAATTCCCACTTTGAGCTTTGCTTTGCAAAAAAAAAACCCCAAAGACCTGATCCTGCAGAACTTTTAAGCACTTGCTTAATCCCAAGCATTTTGGAAAATTCATAGATGGACTTTAAGGATTTGCTTAAATGTTTTGCTGGAGTGATCATCAGGGATCTGCAAGACAGAGCCCTTGCTATTTCTGTCAGGTCTCTTAATTATTAAGAGCAGCTCACTAAAATTTCTTGTCAAAGCCCACGCAGAATGGACACAAATTTGCAGAGATTTTATGTAGGGAAGATGTATGGTGAGGGTGCACAGAAATGTTCCCCGAGACATAATATCCTTCCAAAGTATTGAAACAAAACTATTTGATGGATATAGGATCAATTTATTTAAAATATGGTAGTCTGGCCAATTTGACAGCACTCCAAACTGTTCTTTGAACATGCGGAGAATTATGTCAGAGGCTTTACTTTTGCTCATGATGGGCCTCATCCAAGATACCACTAATGGGCTTCTGAGTCAGTGGGGCCCCTGCTCCCTACAGGGTATTGTGAGAGCACAATGCACTTGGGCCTCCAAAGCCACTCTCCCAGGGAGGAACTACATTTGTGGCAATCACAATAGCAGAGGGAAAGACAAAATAAATGGCCTAAGGAATTAATCTGTAAGGAAACTTGTAGTTAAGTTGTTTTTTTTAATAGCTAAGGAAAAGGAAGAAAACAATGTAAGTGTTCAGAGAGGTGGGCATAGGATGAGTCAAATATGCTGAGCCCTGATGTAAGAAGCAGTTTTAATTCGTTATATTTAAATTCGTTATTCGTGATAAAACTCCACTATGTTCATTTCTATCAGAACACTGACTAGGAGAAAATAATAACACAGATTCCTTAGTTGTTTGGGGTTTTTTTTTCATATGTCCTTCAACCAGTATAAGGGGTCCAGTCCCTGAAGTCAACTGACATGTCAAATTCAAAAGAATAATCCATGACATTCCAAGAAAAGTTGTTGCAATATTAACTCATTTTTATTGCTTTGAAGAGAGACAAAGACTACAGTTAAAAAAAAAAAAAAGGAGCAAATAATGGATAGACAGAGATTTGCTTTACAAAGACTGATTTCACCAGTTAAAAAAATGAGGTCTTCCTGGAGCCTTCTCTTCTCAAGGCTGAATAACCCCAACTCTCTCAGCCTTTCCTCATAGGAGAAGTGTTCCATCCCTCTGATCATTTTTGTGGCCCTCCTCTGCACCTGCTCCAACAGGTCCATGTCTGACTTGTGCTGAGGACTCCAGAGCTGGATGCAGGACTCCAGGTGGGGTCTCACCAGAGCAGAGTAGAGGGTCAGAATCACTCCCTCAACCTGCTGGCCACACTTCTTTTAATGCAGCCCAGGATACGGTTGGCTTTCTGGGTTCAAGCCCCACGATGGTACAGAATATTCCATTGGCCATTCCAACGTTCTGTCTAGGCTCCTTCTCAGCTTCTATGGGAAGCTGAAAAAAGTCCTTGAAAAATATAAATGAAACCTGGCAACAACTAAAACAATATGCATTATTGACATTCTTTTCGTACCACATCTGAAACACAGCAACCACTAGAAAAAAAAATTAACTCTGTCCCAGCTGAAACCAGGACAGCTGCGAGCGCACATTGCCAGCTCATGTCCAGCTTTTCCTCCTCCAGTACCCCCAAGTCCTTCTCCTCAGGGCTGCTCTCAATCCCTTCAGCTTGTATTGATACCTGAGGTCACCCCAACCCAGGTGCAGGACCCTACACTTGGCCTTGTTGAACTTCATGAGGTTCACACAGGCCCTATTCTCACGCTTGTCCAGGTCCCTCTGGACGGCATCCCGTCCCTCCAGTATGTCAACTGCACCACTCAGCTTGGTGTCATCTGCAAACTTGCTGAGGGTGCACTCAATCCTACTGTCTGTGTCATTGATGAAGATATTAAACAGTACTGGTCCCTGTGGGACACCACTTATCGCTGATCTCCATCTGGACATTGAGTGTTGACCACTACCCTCTTGATGCGACCATCCAGCCACTTCCTTATCCACCGAACAGTCCATCCATCAAACCCATAGTTATCCAATTTAGAGAGAAGGATGTTGTGGGGGACTGTGTCAAAGTCCTTACAGAAGTCCAGGTAGATGACATCGGTAGCTCTTCCCTTGTCCACTATTGTAGTCACTCCATCATAGAAGGCCACTAGGTTGGTCAGGCAGGACTTGCCCTTGGTGAAGCCATGCTGGCTGTGTCGAATCACCTCCCTGTCCTCCATGTGCCTTGGCATAGCTTCTAGGAGGATTTGTTCCATGATCTTCCCAGGCACAGAGGTGAGGCTGACAGTTCCCAGGCTGGTAGTTCCCAGGTTTCTACCCTTTTTATAAATGGGTGCAATGTTTCCCTTTTTCCAGTCACTGGGGACTTCACCTGACTGCCATGACTTTTCAAATATCGTGGAGAGAGTGGCTTGGAAACTACATCATCCAATTCCCTCAGGACTCTGGGATGCATCTCGTCAGGTCCCATAGACTTCTGTGTGTTCAGGTTCCTCAGGTGATCTCAAACCTGATCTTCTTTTACAGTGGGAGGGACTTTGCTCCCCCAGACCCTCTTTGCAGTTCATCCACTCGAGAGGTGTGGGAAGAGAGGTTGCCAGTGAAGACTGAGGCAAAAAGGTTGTTGAGTACCTCAGCCTTCTCCTTGTCCATTGTTAGCATTTTGCCAGTCATGTTCCTCAGGGGGGTACGCTTTCTTTGACCTTCCTTCTCTGTCTGAAATTCCTGTAGAAGCCCTTCTTATTATTCTTTGCGTCCCTCACCAAGTTCAGCTCCAGCTGCGCCTTGGCCTTCCTGACCCCATCCCTACACAACCGGGCAGTGTCCCTATACTCTTCCCAGGATACCTGTCCCTACTTCCACTGCCTGTGCATTTCCTTCTTGCCCTTTCGTTTGACCAGCAGGTCTCGACTTCATGCCGGTCTCTTGCCCTCCTTTTCTGTTTTCTTACACCTGGGGATCGAGAGCTCTTGTGCTCTATGGAAAGCGTCCTTAAAGATCTGCCAGCTCTGTTCTGCTCCCCTTGTCCCTGAGGGCAGTTTCCCAGGGGGTCCTATTGGCTAACTCCTTGAAGAGCTGGAAGATTGCTTTCCTAAAATGCAGGGTCCTGACTTTACTCTTCGCCTGTCCCATATCCTTCAGGACTGCAAACTCCACCAGTGCGTGACCACTGCAGCCCAGGCTGCCTCCAATCTTGACGTCTCCGATGAGATCACTTGCGTTGGGGACCATCAGGTCCAGTATCGCATCCCCTCTGATAGGGCTGTCTGTTACCTGGCTTAAGAAGTTATCTTTGATGCACTCCAGGATGCACTCTCCTGGATTGCCTACAGCTTGCCGTGCTACTTTTCCAGCAGATGTCGGGGTGGTTGAATTCCCCCAGCAGGACGAGAGCCTGCGAGCGTGATGCCTCCTGTAGCTGAAGTAAGAAGGCTTTGTCAATAGGCTCCCCTTGATCGGGCAGCCTGTAGTAGACACCAACCACAAGGTTCCCTTTGTTGCCTCGGTCTCTCATTCTTACCCATAAGCTTTCAACCTGCTTGTGGCTATTCTTCAGAGACACTCTGAAGAACTCTTCACACTCTGTCCATTTCTTGATGTAGAGGGCAACGCCTCCACCCCTTCTTCCTCACCTGTCCCTTCTGAACAGCTTGTAGCCATTGATAGCCGCACTCCAGTCATGGGATTCATCCCACCAGGTTTCAGTAATGGCAGCTAGGTCTTAGCTTTCTAGCAGCACGGTGGCTTCCAACTCCTCCTGTTTGTTGCCCATGTTGTGTGCATTGGTGTAGAGGCACTTCAGCTGGGCTTTTGGCCATGTCACCTTTTTAGAGACCTTAATTCCTTTGGGGTGTTTCCCTGTTGGCTCCTATTACCTCAGGAGCCCCTGGCTCATCTCTGTAAGACTTCGTGTGCTCCAGTGTACCCAGCACGTCTCAGAGCAACAGGCTGAGGGCTCTCGCTAGCACCCCATCTCTCAAACCTTGGCGTGTCATCCTATGGCTTGTCACGGGTGAGCCTGATATTATCCCCCTCCCCCTTAAAGTCTAGTTTAAAGCTCCGTCAATCAGCCCCGCTAGCTCATGAGCAAAGGCCCCCTTCCCCCTTTGAGAAAGATGAATCCCATCCGACGCCAGCAGGCCTGGTGCTGTGTAGACCATTCCATTATCGAAAAACCCAAAATTGTGGTGGTGACACCAGCCATGGAGCCATGTATTAATATACTGGGTCCATCTGTTTCTTCCAATGTCACTTCCCAGAACTGGGAGGAGAGAGGAAAAAATTACCTGTGCTCTGGATTCCCTTACCAACCATCCCAAGGCCTTGAAGTCTCTTTTGATTGCCCTTGGACATCATTCATTGACTGGCCTTCCACATCCAGAGCCTCATACCTGTTTTACTGAGGCACCTGGGAAGGCAAGGTAGGCAAGGAGAGGGTTCACCTGTCACCCCGAGCATGGACTTGCCTGCATTCACTCCTTTCCTTTAAGCTACTGACCTTCTGCCTGGCAGGGGCACAATACAGGATCCCCTTGATCTTGGGTGTTTTCTGGTGGCTGTTCCTGTTTCTGTCTCAGGGAGGGCAGAGTATGGTTCCACCTGTCTATCTTTCTCAGATTCCCAGCTAAGTTCAAGTGAATTACTGTTTATATGTAATGTACTAGGAAAGGAGTATTAAAAATGTCTATTACACTATATCAAATCAAATGTTGGAGTTCAGTAGCATAAAGCACTTGCCAGATTAAGATGCCAATTAATTATGTCAAAGAATATTGATAGAGAAGAAAATGAAGAGACCAAATCTTTGCAGTCCCACTGGAGAGTGCTGCTCACAAATGGAATTTTATTTAGGTGACTCTCAGATACAGAATTCAGTGTTTCTATGTGAGAAAAATGCATCTTAAATTAAGGTTTGGATGAGGAGACCACATAAAAATTAAATGATGGCAAATGCCAGTTGTCTCTGTTTCATGCAAAGAAATCCTAGTAGCGTAACCTTCCTGTAGGAAGAACATATAATGTACCACAGAGGATTGAGTAAGAGAAACCTGAAATGAAAGCAAAATTCTATGAATAGCCCCTTCAGTCAGAGATTACAATAAAATGTCAACTTGTCAACTGGCTTAATAGGGTAGGTCATCTACCGCTTCCAGTAAACTTTCTAATTCAACTTGTTGTCTACAGACAAGCATTCTTGTTCAGGGGTCACTACAGGAAACTGAAAACTCTACCTGAATTGAATTTCTATTATTTAATTGCACTATTCTGGAAGGTGAATAGTTCTAAGTAAATATGTGGACTTCAGCACACAGCATCCACATAAATCACCTCAAGCGTATATGAGGAATGACTTAAAAGCATCATCTTCTGCAGGTGCAAATATGGGTCTTGGAGTAGTATTGCCAACTGATGAGCTTGCTCAAAATGTTTAAGTGTTTTGTTCACTAAGTTGCATGGTCCTCTTTCTGAAGGTGATGCAATTCTTTCTGCTGCTTCCATGTATGATTTGCATATCATTCGTCTAAGGCTGCAATGTGGAAAGATGTTTCTTCTCTCTTCTGTAAAGTTCAAACAATACAGACACATAAACTCCTTCCGTCTTTTCTGTGGGTTGGGTCCCCTGTGACATTTTAAGTCAGACATTTTACGTCAGACATTTTACAATTGTTACGTTTAAATTTAAACCAGTTTCAAATTAATTCAAAACCTAAAAGTAAACATAAAAAATTATAACATATTTACAAACTTTTAAGAACCTTCATAGAATCATAGAATTGCTGAGGTTGGAAGAGACCTTTAAGATCATCAAGTCCAACCATTAACCTACCCTGACAAAACCCACTTCTAAACCATGTCCCTAAGTACCACATCTACCCTTTTTTTAAACACCTCCAGAGATGGCGAATCCACCACCTCCCTGGGCAGCCTATTCCAATGTTTAATAACCCTTTCAGTGAAAAAATGTTTCCTAATATCCAATCTAAACCTCCCCTGACATAACTTGAACCCATTTCCTCTTGTCCTTTCACTTGTCACCAGGGAGAAGAGGTCAGTCCCCACCTCTCTACAGCCTCCTTTCAGGTAGTTGTAGAGGGTGATAAGGTCTCCCCTCAGCCTCCTCTTCTCCAGGCTAAACAACCCCAGTTCCCTCAGTCATTCCTCATAAGATTTGTCCTCCAGACCCCTCACCAGCTTTGTAGCCCTTCTCTGGACACACTCCAACACCTCAATGTCCTTCTTGTAGGGAGGGGCCCAAAACTGAACGCAGTACTCAAGGTGGGGCCTCACCAGTGCCGAGTACAGGGGGATGATCACTTCCCTAGTCCGGCTCACCACACTATTCCTGATACAGGCCAGGATGCTGTTGGCCTTCTTGGCCACCTGGGCACACTGCTGGCTCATATTCAGCCGGCTGTCCACCAACACCCCCAGGTCCTTTTCTGCCGGGCAGCTTTCCAGCCACTCTGCCTCAGTCCTGTAGCGCTGCATGGGGTTGTTGTGACCCAAGTGCAGGACCCGGCACTTGGCCTTGTTGAACCTCATACCATTAGCCTCAGCCCATCGGTCCAGTCTGTCTAGATCCCTCTGCAGGGCCGGCCTACCCTTAAGCAGATCAACACGCCCGCCTAGTTTAGTGTCATCTGCAAACTTACTGAGGGTGCATTCGATCCCCTCATCCAGGTCATTGATAAAGATATTAAAGAGAACCGGCCCCAGCACCGAGCCCTGGGGGACACCACTTGTGATCGGACACCAGCTGGATTTAGCTCCGTTTACCACCACTCTCTGGGCACGGCCATCCAGCCAGTTTTTTACCCAGCAAAGAGTCCACCTGTTGAGGCCATGAGCAGCCAGTTTCTCCAGGAGAATGCTGTGGGAGACGGTGTCAAAAGCTTTGCAAAAATCCAGGTAGATAACATCCACAGCTTTTCCCTCATCCACCAAGTGAGTCACCTTATCATAGAAGGAGATCAGGTTTGTCAGGCATGACCTGCCTTTCATAAACCCATGCTGACTGGGCCTGATCACCCTGTTCTCCTGCATGTGCCGCACTGAGGATGATCTGTTCCATCACCTTCCCAGGCACCGAGGTCAGACTGACCGGCCTGTAGTTCCCTGGATCCTCCTTCCAGCCCTTCTTGTGGATGGGTGTTACATTTGCCAACCTCCAGTCAGCTGGGACCTCCCCGGTTAGCCAGGACTGCTCATAAATGATGCAAAGTGGCCTGGTGAGCACTTCCGCTAGCTCCTTCAGTACCCTTGGGTGGATCCCATCCGGCCCCATAGATTTGTGTACCTCCAGGTGCTGAAGCAGGTCCCTCACCATTTCCCCTTGGATTACAGGGGCTTCATTCTGCTCCCCATCCCTGTCTTCTAGCTCAGGGGGGCTGGGTACTCAGGGAACAACTGGTCCTACTGCTGAAGACTGAGGCAAAGACGGCATTAAGTACCTCAGCCTTTTCCTCATCCTTGGTCACTATGTTACCGGCCCCATCTACTAGAGGACAGAGATTATCCTTAGTCCTCTTTTTATTGCTAATATATTTATAAAAACTTTTTTTGTTGTCCTTGACAACAGAAGCCAGGTTTAGTTCTAGCTGGGCTTTGGCCCTCCTGATTTTTTCCCTACATAGCTTTACTACCTCTTTGTAGTCCTCTTGAGTGGCCTGCCCTTTCTTCCAAAGGCCATAAATCCTCTTTTTTTCCTTAAGTTGCAACACTACCTCCCTGTTTAGCCAGGCCGGTCTTTTTCCCCGATGGCTTGTCTTCCGGCACATGGGGACAGCCTGCTCCTGTGCCTTTAAGACTTCCTTCTTGAAAAACATCCAGGCTTCCTGGGCTCCTTTGCCCTGGAGGACTGCCTCCCAGGGGACTTTGTCAACCAGGCTCCTGAAAAGCCCAAAGTCTGCCCTCCGGAAGTCCAAGGTAGCATTTCTGCTGACCCCCCTCCTTGCTTCTCCCAGAATCGAAAACTCTTATCATTTCATGGTCACTGTTCCCCAGACAGCCTCCAACCGTCACATCCCCCACAAGACCTTCCCTGTTTACAAACAACAGATCCAGCAGGGCACCTTCCCTAGTCGGCTCCCTCACCAGCTGCATCAGGAAGTTATCCCCAGTACATTCCAGGAACCTTCTAGACTGTTCCCTCCCTGCTGTATTGTATTCCCAGCAGATATCCGGCAAGTTGAAGTCCCCCACGAGGACAAGAGCTCGCGATCTTGAGACTTCTCCCAGCCGTTTATAGAATATTTCATCTGCCTCCTCATCCTGGTTGGGCGGTCTATAACAGACTCCTACTACAATATCTGCCTTGTTAGCTCTCCCCCTGATTCTTACCCATAAACACTCAACCCCATTATCACCATCATTTAGTTCAAAGCATTCATAATGCTCCCTGACATACAGGGCCACACCCCTGCCTCTGCTTGCTTGCCTATCCTTCATGAAGAGCCTATAGCCGTCCATGGCAGCACTATAGCTATGTGAGTCATCCCACCACGTTTCTGTGATGGCAACTATATCATAGTTTTCCTGCTGCACAATGGCTTCCAGCTCCTCCTGTTTGTTGCCCATGCTACGTTCATTAGTGTATAAGCACTTCAGCTGGGCTATTGGTCCTTTCTCCTTTTTGCTGGAGGGACACGAATTTCTGCCACTGCCAGACTTATTCTTAAGGAGCCTGGTTACACCCCCTCTCTTTTCCAGGTCTAGTGCCAGCATGCCACTTTCAGGCTTTTTGCTAGCAAGCTCGGATCCATCCCCATCCCCCTTCGAATCTAGTTTAAAGCCCTGTCAATGAGCCCCGCCAACTCCTGCCCTAAAACCCTTTTCCCTCTCTGAGACAGGCATTTGCTGTCTGCTGCTAGCAGGCCTGGTGTCCTGAAAAGTAGCCCATGATCAAAGAACCCAAAGTACTGCCAATGACACCACTTCCTGAGCCAGGCATTGATCAGCTGGCACTTCCTGTTAATCTTCTCATCATTCTTAGTAACTGTTGGGATAGAAGCAAAAACTACCTGTGCTCCTGATCCCCGTATCCCTCATATCTAGGGCTGTGTCTGAATGATTGCAGGACACATGTCTGACTTCAGCTGAGACCAGGCAGACAGAACTGAGCCCAGGCTGTCTACTGGTCATCAGCAATATCAACCTCAAATGTGATTACACCATGACTGTGTATTTTTCTAAAATGAGCAGATAGTTCTAATGCATAGTTCTAACTGCCCTCCTTTTTCCAACTTTAATAATTGGCTACTTTTAAACAAAATTGAATGATTACTTCATGGTTTAAAAAAGTGGAGTCCTGGCATGCTTCTGCTTAGCTTGGTGAATGCATGTGTGTCTTTTTCCCTTCGTAATTTAAGAACAGTGAGGAAAAAAGTATTTTGAATGCTTGGATGCCAAAAGGGAAACTTTTATTTTGCCAGCTTTCAATTAGGTTGAATTTGGATGGCTGAATAGCTAAGTCCCCACTGGGAAACCCACAGGTATTATGAGAGATCAAAAACAATATTAATCACAGCAGCATCCATTAGCAATTCTGTAGCTGCTGTATAAAGGACCTTACGAGGCCAACTGGCACATGGCATAGGGTCTCCTCCTGGTGCCTTGTCCTCTGCTGCCCTTTTGCTGTATTCCTCCTGAGTGAGCAGGGTGGTTGCTCCTGGGCTCCCCTGTGCAGTGTATTTCCCCACTGACATGGGAGAGGGACACATTCTCCAGCTTTTTTACTTCCTCCCTCCCACTGGAACCAATGAGAGAATTATGCTATGGAAAGCCCTGGTGAGTGGGTTGTGTTAGCACTTCTGGGCTGCTTTTCCCATCCTCTCCCCCTCCCAGCCAGGCTGGATCCCAAACTGCAGTGCCCAAGGTTTTCTTCTCATGCCTGGGGTCACAGGCAGCAGTTGCTCACCTGGAGCCTCTCAGGGCAGGCCCCTCTTGCGCTCCCCTGCTCAGATCACATATGTAGTGTTTTTTGTAATTTAGAACTTAGCAGCGTATGTGGTTCTTCATCAGGCATCTGTGGAACTTGGATAATGAAGTGAAGTCTCTGTGCTCAAAGAATGATTAAGACTGGTCTTGCTATCTCTTGTGCAACCCAGGGGAGTGGAGACTTGCCCGTCTGTAACGGTATGCAGATAAGGAAGGAGTCCTGGGAAGGCAGGACAGCCCTGCTTTTCATCAGCAAAGCCAAGATAACAGACACTGTAGTTCTTTGTTTCTTCGAAAGGCTATCATGCCCGATGACTAACCTCTGCCTCATTACTTGTGAAATGCATATTAAAGTTGACACCCCTGCATATGCTAATGAAGATTATAGAGAATCATGCTAAACATATATGACTATAGCATTTGTTTCTCCACCCAAATCATACTACACATCACCTGGGGGTGGAAACCTCATAATTTCGGGATAAAAGAAGGAGAAAATGACTGTTAAATTGGGAGAGAAGAATCTTGATACCTGACGGACCAGTCAATGGGCTGCGTTCTCTTCCTCCACCCCAGGCAGGGATGCCTTTCTGGGTAAGTGCTGCACCTTTCACCCTCTGGTGAATGTTACCCCCAGGCTGTTGTATTATTATTATTTTTGCTAGCAATATTAACCTTAATTAGTAGTGCTATTGTAGTCAGTGAATTTATCAACGGCAATCCGAATCTGTTCTGTCACTCTCAATAAAATAACTAATTTCGATTTTTGTGAATCTGACTCAGTGAAAGTCCTTTGCTGGGGCTCTGATAGGTAAATCAGTGAAAGTCCTGGGACTCTGACAGACAAACATCGAAACTACATTCCTTTTAACACAACAGTAGGGAACATGCGTGCTGGTTAGCCTCTTCCCACCTGCTTGCACAAAGTCTTCTGGAGTTTTATGAGAGAGGAAAATGAAAGATGTGTGATGGACCTTCATCCATCCATGCACTGAGTTGGGGG